>OMKK01091591.1:0-38626 GCA_900302305.1 Polymixia japonica
TATTGACAAGTGCTGTGCTGCATCCTTGGCTTGTGTTCGTGTTCTTTTTTGGGTCTTTCCCCACAACTGCATGGATGGATGGATGGATGATGGATGGCTGGATGGATGATGGATGGATGGATGGATGGATGGATGATGGATGGATGGATGGATGGATGGATGGATGGATGATGGATGGATGGATGGATGGATGATGGATGATGGATGGATGGATGGATGGATGGATGGATGGATGATGGATGGATGGATGGATGGATGATGGATGGATGGATGGATGGATGGATGGATGGATGGATGGATGGATGGATACATTTAATTTATGAGATATATGAGAATATGAGAAATATGTTTTTACTTGCAGATAGGGAGAACCAGTCTGTCCTGATTACGTAAGTTGTTAATATGTTTATATTTAAAGTCAGGTATATTGATGTATGTATGAATAAAAACCTGACTATATCTCTTATTTTTCTTGCAAATTAGTGGAGAATCCGGTGCAGGAAAGACTGTCAACACCAAACGTGTCATCCAATACTTTGCAACAATTGCAGTATCTGGAGGTGAGAAGAAGAAGGAGAGCAAAATTCAGGTGTGTGACGCCGACAGTATCTGTGATGTTGTAAGACGCCATTTTGAAAAGAAAAAAAAAAGTTTTTATCAACATAATTGTTGATATAAGGGTTATCGATACACACAAAAAAGCAACTTAGACATAACAAGATGTACCGTGTTCAGGGGTCTCTAGAGGATCAGATCATCGCTGCTAACCCCCTGCTGGAGGCTTACGGTAATGCCAAGACAGTGAGGAATGACAACTCTTCTCGATTTGTGAGTATAATAAAGGACAAGCTGTTCTTTTACTTTATGCTCATTCATAACTCTCTCATAACTGTCCTGTTCTTTCTGCCTCAGGGGAAATTCATTAGGATTCACTTTGGCACCAGCGGCAAACTGGCCAGTGCTGATATTGAGACCTGTAAGTACTCTTAAACAGCCTTTTATATAGAAGATATACTGAACACCTAAGAGAGGTTAACGTCCGTTCTATATCATGTATTATATGTAGAAGCACGATTTAAGAATTAAGAATCTAAGAATAATTCTCTCCACCTGTTTCTGTCCTCTGCTTCAGATCTACTGGAGAAGTCCAGAGTGACCTTCCAACTGTCAGATGAGAGAGGCTATCACATCTTCTACCAGATGATGACCAACCAAATACCTGAGCTGATTGGTAGAGTTACATGTCATCACTCAAGTCATCGTTAGATTTTGAATCATTTTCAATTACATCAATTAAGCCTTCTCCTAGAGCATTTTTATAGAAATCTCCTTTAGAAAATACTGTTCCCTTAAAAGGCTGCACATTGTTAGTTGACTGTTTGGTTTACTGTGGAGATGTAGATTGCTACGTCACAGTCCCAACTGTCCAGAAACATACTGCACAGTTGTTGAGCAACAGATAGAACTGGTGTTTCTGTTCTGCTCCTCCACAGAAATGGCGCTCATCACCACCAACCCCTACGATTTCCCCATGATCAGCCAGGGTCACATCACCGTGGCCAGTATCAATGACAAGGAGGAGCTGATCGCCACTGATGTTAGTCACTCTAAAGGCTGAATACTTTAAAAAAAGAGAGAAACTAAAGACTAAAGTTAATTTATCATTGTATCTTCTTCAGTAAATTCCAAGCTATGCTATGTTGTTCAGATTAGATAGTATTGCTGGTTTTTGCATGTGAAATGGTCATTATCTATATATCCCATCCAGGCTGCCATTGACATCCTGGGCTTTAATAATGAAGAGAAGATGAGCATCTTTAAGCTGACAGGAGCTGTGATGCACCATGGCAACATGAAATTCAAACAGAAGCAGCGTGAGGAACAAGCTGAGCCTGATGGCACAGAGGGTAAGAAAAACTATGGGTAGATTTGACAAACTTAGATTACGGTTTTAAAAATGAAATGCTCTGTTTCTATCCAGTGGCAGACAAAGTTGGCTACCTTCTTGGCTTGAACTCAGCTGAAATGCTGAAGGCGATGTGCTACCCCCGAGTTAAGGTTGGAAATGAATTTGTCACCAAGGGACAGACGGTGCCTCAGGTGAGACCTTACAAAACAAGTACTGCTCATTCCCTAACAAAAACAACAACATGGTAATAATAATGATAATAATAATAATGATAATGTATAGCACTTATCTAACAGCAAAGTATACAAAGTGCTTTACATAATGGCATAAAAACAAGAATAGCAAGAATAGCATAATGGCAATCTCGAAGATCTCTGAAGATTTTCATTTAAATAAATGTCTGTTAAGTCACTATCTATCGCTGAATGAGGAAACACAATGGTGACTGAGCCTACGGCCCACTGATGAAAGCCCTTACATTTGCAGTATTATGAGTATTAAGAACCGGGTGTCTGTGGCGACTTCCCTGTCATGCATTCAAATTAACGTTAGTGACGCGTTTTCCCTTTGAAGTGACGTCCAATTACACACCTGCAATTACTGCTTTTCGTCAAAGGTGCCGCCAAAGACAACGAAACGGGAGATCTTTGAGATTGCCACTTTAAATTAAGTACGCTAAAATAAAAACAGAAGAAACAAGACAAGATTAACATAACAGAAGACAATTTGGTGGATACTTTTATCCAAAACACCTTACAGGTGCTACCACGAGGACCTAAATTTACAAACAAGTGGGAATTGGGCCCCAATGGCAAAAATGCAATCACTCTTAAGCCTGGACCGCAGGACAGTCACTGCCTGACGTTTTTGGACTGTGCTCTGTCTAACTATTCTATAATATAGCTGTGGGCCAGACCTAGCCATGCTTAATATTGATCATTCAAATTGTTAATTATTCATTATTATCTAGGTGACCAGCTCAGTGAGTGCCCTCGCTAAGTCCATCTATGAGAGGATGTTCTTGTGGATGGTCATCCGCATCAACCAGATGTTGGACACTAAGCAGCCAAGAAACTTCTTTATCGGTGTGCTTGATATTGCTGGGTTTGAGATCTTTAATGTAAGTGTTTCGGTTGTCCTAAAGGTCATGGTATTAAAGGTCATGTCAAAACAATATGCTGAGATGTTGAGATCATGTTCTTCAGTTCAACAGCATGGAGCAGCTGTGCATCAACTTCACAAATGAGAAACTGCAACAGTTTTTCAACCACCACATGTTTGTGCTGGAGCAAGAAGAGTACAAGAAGGAGGGTATTATCTGGCAGTTCATTGACTTTGGAATGGACTTGGCTGCCTGTATTGAGCTTATTGAAAAGGTAAGACATTGTGGTCGTCTAAGATTATTGATTGAACAAAATAACCTGTAAAGAAAACAGCACCTTAGGATGTAGCAGTAGATGGATAAAATTCACAAGTAAAGTCAATAGGAAGGCATTTTTTTTCCTCTTTCCCAAACAACAGTTAAAAGTCCTTAAAGTTCTGCTGATAAATTACATTGATAAACATATTGTATTGGACATCTATACCCTCATATACTATATAACTGTTCTGTTTGTGTGTTTTTGGCCAGCCAATGGGCATCTTTGCCATACTTGAAGAGGAGTGTATGTTTCCCAAGGCCTCAGACACTACCTTTAAGAACAAGCTGTATGACCAGCATATGGGGAAGTGCAATGCTTTCCAGAAACCAAAGCCTGCCAAGGGCAAAGCAGAGGCCCACTTCTCCCTTGTGCACTATGCTGGAACTGTGGACTACAATATCTCTGGCTGGTTGGACAAGAACAAGGACCCCCTTAATGAGTCTGTGGTACAACTATACCAAAAGGCTTCATGCAAAGTGTTGGGTATCCTCTATGCTGCTTTGCCTGCTGCTGAAGGTAACATTCGAGACTAATGGTGGCTCTCTGGCTGTTTACTAATTAACTTAAAATATGCCATCTCAGTACCTTTCTCGATTAGAATGTTGTGAAAAAGTCTTTGAGAAAACCATGGTGTGGAATTGGCCGGTGTGCTAAGACCCCAGGTTAATCGCTGACATTGTCTATGTCGTGATGTTATGGTAAAAACGACATCTTTCCAGCCAGTCAGTCATGACAACATAGGGTGACCAGATCCCAACAAACCAAATGTGGGACAAAGAGTATGTTTGTGTGGGACAATGTGGGGCAGGTTACCAATGCTGAGAGGTAGTTCAAATTGTGTCTGTTTAGACTCGCTTAAATATACAAATTACGAGTTACAGTTTCCCCCATTGGGCGGAGCGTAGGCAGCAAAAGATGGTTAACCTGCACTTGACCCACGTGTGCGCAGTTTGATTGACATCAAACACAGCCCCGTGATGACAGCCTTGCCTGCTTTCTCCACAGCCATTGGATAAAAGACAGATTTTAGAAAAGCATCTGCCCTGCAGTGGTTTGACTTTTGAAAACTAGAGTCAATCAAAATGCGGGTCTCAATATGTGGGACGTGGGACAAGGGTTAAAAATTCTGTGCAGCCCCGCATAAAGCGGGACATATGGTCACCGTATGACAGCACCACTTACAGGCAGGGAAGGCATCCCGGGGAGGCACGGGTGCTGCAGCCTGGCCCCTAGGGAGCTATGGAGCTGCAGAGCAGGCTACGGTATTTCCCATCTTTGCTGAACAAGAGTTTTGTGTGAAAGGAATTAAAGGCCTGTCCCATATAGGCGCCTGTCCCAAATATAGGCCGGTTGAGTTCAGCGATTGAAGCAAATAAAAGCCCGGGCTATTAGTTTTACAGTAAGATGTCGTTATAACGAGATACGCCCAACAAAAAAAGGCACACCTTGCAGCACTGTGCTTCTGTATGATGTAAATCATTAAAACATGCCACTGCGCATGCTCATGGATTTACGCTTGCAGCGTTCAGTTGGTGGATACATACAGACACTATCTTCACTCAGAATACTAACTGTCACCTCTCAGTCTCTGTGAGCATGAACAGTGGCGTGTAATCAAAAGTTGTGGATTTGTTCGTTGGTGGGCACTATTGGAGAAAACCACCTAGCGACGGCAGCTTGTATGTGCTTACTTGTGTTGGACAAAACAATGATACAACTGTGGGAGCAGCTAAACACGCTTTTGAAATAGAATGGAAGTCAATGTCAATGTCAGCTGCCCAATTTCAGAACGTGTGTACACCACCGGAGGGGATGAGTTGAACAAAAATCACGGCTGATTTACATCTGGATATAGATGTAAATGTCAACAATTAACCTGGGGCCTTAGCACACCGGCCAAATCCTTTAAGTGGGCTAAATCTTGACAAACAGTAGAGCATTCATCCAGATGTGCCTTATTTTCTGTTAATACAATATGTCCAATGAGACTGTACTGTTTTCCTAGAGGCTAGCAAGAAGGGTGGCAAGAAGAAGGGGGGTTCCATGCAGACTGTGTCCTCTCAGTTCAGGGTGAGTTCACTGGCTTTAAGTTTCAACATGAAATATGAAAGCTTCTTTACTTTGCCTGTAACTTACAGCATTTTCCCCTTTTCCTAATAGGAGAATCTGGGCAAGCTGATGACCAACCTGAGGAGCACTCACCCTCACTTCGTGCGCTGCTTGATACCCAACGAGACCAAGACACCAGGTTATACAGAGCGCCAAAGAGGAATGGAGTTACGACAAAACTATTTTTCAATTTTTGCTTGATTGATTGATTGATTGATTGGTCTCCAGGTGTTATGGATAACCACCTGATCATCCACCAGCTGAGGTGTAATGGTGTGCTAGAGGGCATCAGAATATGTACAAAGGGCTTCCCCAGCAGAATTCTCTATGCTGACTTCAAGCAAAGGTACACAGTTACTTACAAACCAAAACAAACAAATTACAAAATATGGACTGTCTACATTAAAATTTAAATTGTTTATTTCACATATATCGTAACCAAAACCTCATTCTGTATCAACAATTATCTTATTTAAGGTACAAAGTACTGAATGCTAGTGTCATCCCAGAGGGCCAGTTCATTGACAACAAGAAGGCTTCTGAGAAGTTACTTGGGTCAATTGATGTTGATCATGAGCAGTACAAGTTTGGGCACACTAAGGTGAGTCAGCGCTGAATGCCTGTTCTGTTTCAGCCATTGTTGCATTTGAGTGAATGATGAGCTGTATGTTGTTGTTTCAGGTGTTCTTTAAGGCAGGTCTTCTGGGAGTCCTAGAGGAGATGAGAGATGACAGACTGGCCTCCCTGGTGTCTATGATTCAGGCTATTTGTCGTGGACATCTTATGAGGAGCGCGATTGGGAAGATGATAGAAAGGAGGTGAGTCAATTTCTCCACCTTTTTAAAGCCTGGAAAGAGATGATTATGTATGAGCAGTTGGCTTTTAAAATATACAAACCTCAACCTGCTCATCTTTTCCAATCAGAGAGTCAATTCTTACCATCCAGTACAACATCCGGTCATTTATGAATGTGAAACACTGGCCATGGATGAAAGTGTACTACAAGATCAAACCCCTGCTAAAGAGTGCTGAAACGGAGAAGGAGCTGTCTAACATGAAAGAAGACTTTGAGAAATGCAAAGCAAACTTGACCAAGACAGAAGCCCGTAAGAAGGAACTGGAGGAAAAGTTAGTGACTGTACTCCAGGAGAAAAATGAACTTCAGCTCCAAATTGCATCTGTGAGTTCAGAGCAACACAACCCCCCCCCCCACCCCCCTTCGCTAGAAAAACAGATTATACTGTAAAAAGAATATTTTTTTATTAAATGAATAGTAAACGAATTTCAGTCAACACATCCTCTGATTTGACTCTCTCTTTTACTCAAAGGAGTCAGAGAATCTGAGTGATGCTGAGGAGAGGTGTGAGGGATTGATCAAGAGCAAGATCCAGCTTGAGGCCAAACTAAAAGAGACAACTGAGAAACTGGAGGACGAGGAGGAAACCAACGGTGAGCTGACTGCCAAGAAGAGGAAACTAGAGGATGAATGCTCAGAGCTCAAGAAGGACATTGATGACTTGGAGCTCACCCTGGCTAAAGTGGAGAAGGAAAAACATGCCACAGAAAACAAGGTGTGGTATCTGATCAAAGATAATATGTTTGTTTTTGTGGTGCTTCATGGACTAAAGTGCTGCTCCTAAACACTAATAGCACACTCCCCACGCTATCAATCTATTTCTTCATCTGTGCTCCATCTCTTGTTCTCTTTTGCCACCCTTTCCTTTTGCTCGCCATACTGTATATTTAAAGGTTATATTGATAACATTTTTATGTAGACTAATAATTCAAAAATAATAATACATCCACAGAGCTTTTAGAAAGGTGTGGAATAAAAGTATGCCTTTTCCAAAACAATTCATTATGATTTAGAATGAATCATTTTTATAACATTGTCAGGTCCAAAATGAATGTTTTGTTTATCTCTGTGTAAGACGTCTGACATTTGGTTCCTGCTTCTAACAAGACTTTTGAGCCAATAGTATCACGATATTGGTGTCACCTGGTATCTCTGTGTCAGTGATCAAGAGTCTTAGTAGTTGCCAGTTAGCTATTAACTAGCTTAGCTTAGTCGCCCGAACAACAATAACCCATAAAATTACAACTCAGCATATTTAGATAAAATCAACAACAACTACCAACAGCCATAGTCCTTACAACCTTAACTAATGTGTTGTCACCAGTTAGATTGTCAAAATTAGAAAAATAACAGCTTCTATCCCTGAGGAGCTACGTTATCATTAATGATGGTTGCGTCCAGTTACGTAATGTTATAGTTCCCTCAACCAATGTATAACGAAGATACACACCAGAGGGGATTTAGAAGTGGGTATACACAATGCTGACTGAAAAATAAGTAGGTATAAGCTGTATACCTGCGTATACCCTACACTACACCACTGCTTAGATGACAAGTTAAACGTACCTAAAGATAGATAGACATATCCTAAGATTACCATAGATCACGTTACATGAATCTTGAAACACCACCTCACAAAGTCACCTAAATCTATAGCTAATGTATAGTTAAATGTTGCAAAATGAATTCATTACTGTACCGTGAAAGATCCATCACTTGACGTCTCACTCGACTCAACTGAAACTAGGAACTGGCAACCTCTTGAGGGGTCATGTGCTTCTAGCAACAGTGGTGTTGTGAGTGGGGGAGTGCAACATCTACTGGCTGAATGTTGTCAATTGCACCTTTAAGGAGACTGAAACTAATGGCCCTTTTCCACCACATAGTACCAGCTCGACTCGACTCTACTCTTCTTTTTCAGTTTTCCATTGGGCATAGTACCCAGATGGTACCTGGTACTATTTTTGGCATCACCTCTGTTGAGGTTCCAAGCGAGCTGAGGCGATACCAAAATGTGACGTGAAAACACTGCAGACTACTGATTGGTCAGAGAGAATCTCACTAGAATCACTAACACCTAAGTCTTAACGTGGACTAATCGCTCATTGGTATGGCATTCAATCCAGTAATGTAATAACTAGTAATAACTACCCTGGAAGCATATGTGAACGTAGCCTATATAAGTTATGAACTTACATTCAACTGTCAACGGTCTTGTGGTTGTTTACATTTTGTAATTTGTGTTCCTCGCCGCTTTGCAGGTCAGCTTTGAACTGGCTAAAGCTTTTGGTTGTTTTTATCGTCAACCTCAGTTCTGTAATTATCAGTCGTGATGGCTATTTATTTTGCATATTCATAATCTAACGCTAATGGTCCATGTACGTTTTGATAGTTTGTTTATTTGATTAAATCCAAAGTGGCAGAAACGACTTGTATTTTCGTGTTTTTTTTAAAGAGACGCAGAAACTAACGAAAATACGAGTGGAATTCTCCTCGTCTTGTTTATAGTTACAAAACCAAAATAGACAGTGACATAAATGAGAAAGGTGTACCAATCATTGTGGCCAGTGACAACAACCCATTTTATACGCTTTGTCGTTCTCTAGTATATACGTCACGGTGATGATCAGGGGTTCTATCTGCAGTGGAAAACTAAATACCTGGTACCAAAAGCGAGTAGAGTAGAGTCGAGTTGAGCCGGTACTATGCAGTGGAAAAGCACCTTAACAGAACTATCTAGCAAGAAAAATTACAACTCCTTTGCTGATGTATTTTTTCGTTTACTGTAATTACGTTTTGTTCTTTCCGGTTTTTCAGGTTAAAAACCTCACTGAAGAGATGGCAACTCAGGATGAGAGCATTGCTAAGCTATCAAAGGAGAAGAAAGCCCTCCAAGAGGCACATCAGCAGACACTTGATGACCTGCAGGCAGAAGAGGACAAAGTCAACTCTTTAACCAAGGCCAAGACCAAGCTTGAGCAGCAAGTAGATGATGTGAGTTAAGGAAACCTACTTAGATTTCTCCCTTTATCCTGGTGAATGGTAGCTCTGATGGTTGATTTATTCTGCTTCAACAGAATGTTCCACTTGAGCTGCATAACGTGAAAATTAAATTTGTCTATAACTATGGCATAAATAAACAGCAACATAATGTTGGATAATTTAAAGGTGAAATATGTAATAGTTTCTACCCACTAGAGGGTGCTTGTGTTCACGGTTTAGACTGTTGATAGATTCTTACCTAACCGCAGCTGCATTGAGTGAAGTTGACGTTGACAAGCTCAGTCACTTCCGTTCCCTGGTTCAACTTTTGGTGCGGGAACCGGCTCCGGCTCCGGCACCAGTGCGGTGTGAAAGGGCTGACTGAACTGGCAACAGCCAAACTGAGAGATGGCCATGGGAAGGCGAGGGAGTGTTGTTGTGTTGTCAGTCAGACAAAAACACAACAGGTTGTGCTGCTGACGATTTAAAAATTGAAATAGCATTCTTTCTTTCAGCAAAAGCAATACATTTAATCAGCTTATGATCTCTGTGGATGTAATTGTTTGGTTAAGTACAAATGTTACATATATCACCTTTAAATATAACTACTGTACATGAAAGAAACACTGTCTTTCTGTGTCCCAGCTGGAAGGTTCTCTGGAGCAAGAAAAGAAGGTCCGCATGGACCTTGAGAGAGCCAAGAGAAAGCTGGAAGGTGATCTGAAACTGGCTCAGGAGTCCATAATGGATCTGGAGAATGACAAACAGCAGTCTGAGGAAAAAAACAACAAGTGGGAAAGAGATATTATAGTCATATCTTTAGTATTTCTTACTTTCACTGTCAAACTGTTGAACTAACGCATGTTGTTTGTGTGATGTTGTTGTTGTGTGATGTGATGCTGAGTAGGAAAGACTTTGAGATAAGCCAGCTGATAAGTAAGATAGAAGATGAACAGTCGATGGGAGGCCAACTGCAAAAAAAGATCAAGGAACTCCAGGTACAATACAGTCTCCATATTGTATTTGTATACTCTGCCTACTAACCTACTACACTGTGCACTTTATAATAAGTAACCTACTACACTATCAACCATGTGGTACAATGCACGTATTATATACATCAATATACGATTTCAAATAATCATCTTCTGTCATCTCCTTTTTTCACAGGGTCTACTTTATCCACCATTTACTCTGTTATTAGTAGTAATAAATGTATATAGTGATATGATGTGTTGATATGATACATTAATTGAGTAAAATGTTGCTCTGCTACAGGCCCGCATTGAGGAGCTAGAGGAGGAGATCGAGACTGAACGTGCTGCTAGGGCTAAGGTTGAGAAGCAGAGAGCTGACCTTTCTAGGGAACTTGAGGAGATCAGTGAGAGGCTGGAGGAGGCTGGTGGAGCAACAGCCTCTCAGATTGAGATGAACAAGAAGCGTGAGGCTGAGTTCCAGAAGCTTCGTCGTGACCTTGAGGAATCCACCCTTCAGCATGAAGCTACAGCTGCAGGCCTCAGAAAGAAGCAAGCTGACAGTGTCGCAGAGCTTGGCGAACAGATTGACAACCTCCAACGTGTCAAGCAAAAGCTCGAGAAGGAGAAGAGTGAATACAAGATGGAGATTGATGATCTCTCCAGCAACATGGAGTCTGTGGCTAAGGCCAAGGTGGAGGATACATGTCTGTCAATCATGACATTCCTCAACACACAAGGGGTTGAGTGGGAAGTATTTGACATTTTGGCTTTCCTTGCAGGGCAACTTGGAGAAGATGTGCCGCGCTTTGGAGGACCAGATGAATGAGCTGAAGGTTAAGAGCGATGAGAATGTCCGCCAGATCAATGACATCACCGCCCAAAGAGCCAGGCTCCTAACTGAGAATGGTAAATGAAACCAATGAGTAAATCCAAATATTCCATAACTACTTCAAGGAAAATTACTGACATAGCTTACATAGAAAGGAAAGGAACAAACAGGACTAATTAAAATTTTCCAAGACAGTGTAGCATCCATTTTACTCTCCATCTAGGCGAGTACAGTCGTCAGCTCGAAGAGAAGGACTCTTTGGTGTCTCAGCTAACTAGAGCCAAGCAGGCCTTCACTCAGCAGAGTGAGGAACTAAAAAGGCAGATTGAGGAGGAGGTCAAGGTAATAACTCTGGTTACGAGTGTCTTAGACTCAAATAGTGTTTTGTTGTCTGCCTTGATTATTCATTTACTGATTTTTTTTTTTATTCTGCAAGGCTAAGAATGCTCTGGCCCACAGTGTCCAGTCTGCCCGCCATGACTGTGACCTGCTAAGGGAACAATTTGAGGAGGAGCAGGAGGCGAAGGCTGAACTGCAGCGTGGAATGTCCAAGGTCAACAGTGAGGTGGCTCAGTGGAGGACCAAATATGAGACTGATGCTATCCAGCGCACTGAGGAACTGGAGGAGGCCAAGTAATTACTGTGGACATTTTCTTTTACCAGCTCACTCAAAAGCAACGTGTTAAAACCCCTCTCCTCTGTCCCACAGGAGGAAATTGGCCCAGCGCCTGCAGGAGGCTGAGGAGCAGATTGAGGCAGTGAATGCTAAGTGTGCATCGCTAGAGAAGACTAAGCAAAGACTGCATGGAGAGGTCATGTTCTGTAATAATTGTTATTCTCCTCAGAGAGTAACCCTGTCATAAAATATTTTATGTTTAATACAATGTTTATATAAATTCAAGGAAGGAAGTTAACGTGAATTGTGAATGTCAATGTAACATGTAACCATGTGACTATATGTATTGTAGGTGGACGACCTGATGATCGATGTGGAGAGAGCTAATGCGATGTCTGCCAACCTAGACAAGAAGCAAAGAAACTTTGATAAAGTAAACTTCACCAGAATACCATCTCTAAAATCAACCATCATTTTAATTTGGGTCCGTTCAAATTTTCAAAGTGGCAATGCTTTCATGAAATTGATGAAAATCACCTCGATTCAACCAGGTCCTTTCTGAGTGGAAGCAGAAGTATGAGGAGGGCCAGGCAGAGCTGGAAGGAGCTCAGAAGGAAACTCGATCTCTCAGTACTGAGCTCTTCAAGTTGAAGCACTCTTATGAAGAGGCACTGGATCAGCTGGAGACCATGAAGAGAGAGAACAAGAACCTGCAACGTGAGTTCAATATGAGGCATGGATGTATTACATGAATGTCTTCATTCCTTTTTTGCGGTCCTCATCTGTGTTCCTTGTATCTATTTTTGCTTTCAACTGTTTGGCTCTGTGCAGAGGAGATCTCTGATGTGACTGAGCAAATAGGAGAGACTGGCAAGACCATCCATGAGCTGGAGAAAGCTAAGAAGTCTGTAGAGGCAGAAAAAGCAGAGATTCAGACTGCACTAGATGAGGTTGAGGTATATGACTGCAATATATTTTAGGAGGTGGCACAACCTTATTAATTTCAGTGAGCCCTAGAACTGCTTTTGAAGTTACAGTATATTAGATTCATTAGCAGTATATAACCATGTGTGATTGTTGCTACCTAGGGAACACTGCAACACGAAGAGTCTAAGATTCTACGTGTCCAGCTGGAGCTCAACCAGGTTAAGGGTGAGGTTGACAGGAAGCTGGCAGAGAAGGATGAGGAGATGGAGCAGATCAAGAAGAGCAGCCAGAGGATCATTGAGTCCATGCAGAACACTCTGGATTGTGAGGTCAGGAGCAGGAATGATGCCCTGAGAGTCAAGAAGAAGATGGATGGAGACCTGAATGAGATGGAGGTTCAGCTGAGTCATGCCAACCGCCAGGCTGCTGAGGCCCAGAAGCAGCTGAGGAATGTCCAGGGACAGTTGAAGGTAAAGGGAATGGAAATAGTTAATAATGCTCCTTGGTGGAAAATGCATTATACAGCAAAAAGAAATCGTATTTTCCTGTCTTTTAGGATGCTCAGTTGCACTTTGATGATGCTATCCGCGCATCAGAGGACATGAAGGAGCAGGTTGCCATGGTGGAGCGTAGGAACGGTCTGATGATGGCTGAGATCGAAGAACTGAGGGCCACACTTGAGCAGACAGAGAGAGGCCGCAAAGTGGCTGAACAGGAACTGGTGGACGCCAGTGAGAGAATGGGACTGCTACATTCTCAGGTACTGTAGATGTGTAAAACACCAGAGAAGAAGAATGAATCGAGTGTATTGTCTTTTTGCCATCCTTGCACAAGCAGGCAGCACCCCTGCAGCAGGTAGGGGTTAAGCATCTTGCACAGGTATGACTACATGGGATCGAACCCAGGACCTTCTGGCTGGGTTACAACCTTTCTACCCCTAGGTCACCCTGTTGCCCTGAAACCAGGTTAAAAGTAGTAAACAGTTATAAACATAAACGGGACATAAATATTATTGCTTTTCCTTGTCCAGAACACAAACCTTCTGAATACTAAGAAAAAGATCGAGTCTGACCTGGTGCAGCTTCAAAGCGAAGTGGATGACACTGTTCAGGAGGCCAGAAATGCAGAGGAGAAGGCCAAGAAGGCCATCACTGATGTAAGTAGATAAGTACTATGTAAATGACTTTCAGGCAGACTATAAGGATTTGCGTTTTAGAAGCTTAACTTGTGACTGTATATCTTGCATTAGCTGTCTGGTGCATGTTGACTTTATTAGTAGTGTAATTGAACAGGCTGCCATGATGGCCGAGGAGCTGAAGAAGGAACAGGACACTAATGCTCACTTGGAGAGGATGAAGAAAAACCTGGAGGTCACAGTCAAGGACTTGCAGCACCGCTTAGATGAAGCAGAGAACTTGGCCATGAAGGGTGGCAAGAAACAGCTCCAGAAACTGGAAGCTAGGGTGAGATAAAATGTACACAGAACAATGTAACAGTGTATAGTGCATATCTAACGACCTGAAGCATGTCGACTTTATTTTGTCTAGAAGCATCAGCTCCTTTTATATGGGTCCTTTCATTTTCAGTAATGTTTTATTTATAGTTATGTGATTCGTGTGCATCTCTTCTGTCCAGGTGCGTGAGCTGGAAAGTGAAGTGGACGCAGAGCAGAAGAGAGGAGGAGACGCAATTAAAGGGGTCCGCAAATATGAACGCAGAGTGAAAGAGCTCACCTACCAGGTGAGGGCAACAACTGAACCGCAAAACAATCAGGAAAATACCTACTGACATTACCTGTGATATGGACATAAACTGTTTCTTATAACATGTTTTCAAGGTAAAAAGATATACTCATATTCCTTTCAGTAGTTCTGATGAAAAATCAATAATTGCTTCTAAAATGATAAATGGAAAATCTAATCATTGTAAAATGTCAAAATATTTTTGTTTTTTTGACACCAGTGTGAGGAAGATAGGAAGAACTTGGCGAGACTTCAAGATCTAGTAGACAAGCTACAGCTCAAAGTGAAGGCATGCAAGAGGCAGGCTGAGGAAATGGTGCGTAATGGGGTTGTGTTGGTATTCAATTTGGTTTGGTTTTCTGATCATTCCTACCTCCATTAATCGTATGGTTCTCTTCTCCCCGTCTTACAGGAAGAACAAGCCAACACCCACTTAGCTAAGCTGAGGAAGGTTCAGCATGAGCTGGAGGAGGCTGAGGAGCGGGCGGACATTGCTGAATCCCAGGTCAACAAGTTGAAAGCAAAGAGCCGTGACTCTGCAACGGTATGAGGCAGTTGACATGTTTTATGTTGATGAGTATGCTATTTGTTTACCTCAACTCATCAGAATGAACACTGAAGAACAAGTACCCTGCTCATGGAAGCATGTTGTTCATTATTGTGTGTTTTTATGAATTTTCATGACACTAGTACCGTGCCCGTTCAAAACTTGCCTGTTCGGAACGGGCCAGTTGCCAATTGGTCAATCGGATGAACGGTTGTCGAGAAAAGCAAAGGACAGACAGACAGACAGATAGATAGAGACTCTGTCTGTCTGTCTCTAGATAAGATGTCTCTAGATGACTCTAGATAAATAAGGTGATTCTGAACTAATACAAACACTTCAACTGTTAACATGTGGTTCTCTTCTCTTCTCTCCAGCCCAAAGACGCTCAGTGAAGCAACTCCGGAGTTTCCCTGTGCTTCATATAATATGAATTTCACAGCGAGACTAATGAATTAAAAAAATTAAAACTGCAAACAATTTTGATGACTTGTGGTATTATTACAGACACACATCTAACAGAAGGTGTGTCTAGAAGCTATATTGTTATATAATTATTTTGGGGTCAGTTCTATCGGGCCCTGGACTACCAGAAAATGGCACTGCATAAAGATATAACAACATAGCAGTACATTTACACTTGTTTTTTTATTTTTTCCTGAAGCAATGACTATGGGTATAACTAACTCAGCATTGGCTGTACTGAATTCTCAAAAGCACAGTAAATTTATTAAACTTAAAGATGAGACCAAAGTAATATTACGTAATATTAATATTACGTAATATTAATGCAAATGGCATTTAAAGAGGTTTTACACCCATTCAGAATCCAGATGACGCAAAGTTGTTGGCTAATAGAAAACTGTATTTACAGTATATCCACTCTGCTATATTGATACAATTGATTATAAACACAAAATATATTATAAAAAGAAAAACAGGTCAAGCATAAGCTTATGTCTTTCGTATACAACATTTCTGACACTCTTTAAAAGACCTGCTCTTCCTAGTCAGTCTCCAGACTAGAATAATAATCGCCAGCTCAGTCATCATTTTCCTTTGTCATTGTCCTTATGTTATCATGGTTCGTACTTCTTCACCCTTCCCTTTTAATTTCTATGAACTTTTTCATTCTTTCTCTGGTCTCAGAAGTCGTCATCATCACATATGTCCAGGTAAACATCGAAGGCCTCGCGGTTGCAGTTTCCATCAGGGGTGAACACATACTTGTGAAATGTACCATCAACACAAATGGCTAGAGAAGAGGAGAAAGAGAAAACAAATCTCTAAGCCAACAGGAATAGAAAGTAAACACTGTATGAAACATTGTGTCACTATCAAATGGGTTGGCTCAGGATCACAAAATACAAAGCTAATGAATACATCATGCACATAACAGGCCTCCACTTTGTAATTACTTTATAGCTTTAAATCCTCTATACCCAGTCTGTCAAACCAGTCAACCACCTCAATTGCTTGGGACTGAAAGTAACAGTATCATGTCTTTCACGTCACTTTTTAGAAAAAAATAAACAATTTTATGTAGTTTAAGACCAACTAAATTCCCTCACCAATAACAGAGTTGACATTCTTGGATGTATTCTTTCCAAACGCACAAATGCAGGCACACTCAGCGGGCACAGTGAAACTGGCCAGTGACCACTGGCTGTCCACATACTGACCAATTACAGGGCCCACCTTCCCGACACGAGCCAATCTGTTGGAGAAAGGTAAATGGATGTTGCGATAAATATCCATCCAGAGATAGAGATAAATTCATCAATAGAATCCTTAAGAAGGGCTCAGGGTTTCAAGAGTGGATAGAGTGTGGCAGTCTTACGCAGAGCGTCGGTTGAGTTTGGTGTCTTTCAGTGCAAAGATGTGTACTGTGCCCTTGTCACTGGAGGCGCACAGGAATGACGAGTCATGACTGAAGTTGATGCTATAAAGAAGAAGAAAAAAACAAACAAACTACTGCTCAATATTCTAGAATAAAACAGAAGTTCTTTCTTTCTTTGACTTGACATACTAGCACATAAGCGCATACACAATTCCCATTCACATTCGAGTCTGTACCAGTAGAGAGTAGCTGGGTCAGTTCCCCTGCGAAGCTCCACTAGCTTGTCTCTAGTTGTAGTGTCAAACAGGCGGATGAGGGTTCCTTTCCGGGAAGCTGATGCTGCCACACTGCCAGGCTGGTTCAATGCTACACAAGCAATCTCACTCTGGTGGGCGTTGATGGTAAAGGGGGCAGATGATGTGCCAGGCTTAGTGTTGGACAAGTCCTGGAGAAAACAGTCACAGAATGTATTTGCACATTACCTATAATTGAAAATACTATGATCAGTTCTTCAGCAGGCGGCTTTAAAGGATTTTATACAATGGGTTTCTATGTGACTTACAACCAGCTGCAGACTGCCACATTTATGACCTGGGAAGACCAACAGCTGCTTTTCCAGACTTGGACACAAATCACACAATCCTGAAAGAAAGAGTTGAATATACACTATTTGAAAGTGCTGAACTGTAGTCTATAGTGGAAACATTCACAAGAGATGGAAACTTGCTACCCAGGACTCAGATTGCCTCACTGCGTGTCACTCTGTGTGTGTATGTGTATGTAAAGCGACCTTGGGTACTCAGAAAGGCGCTATATAAAATAAATGCATTATTATTATTATTACCTTTAGGATTGTCTCTGGTGTCAAACTCAAAAAGCTTGACAGGGTTGTCAGGAAAACTGTAAACGTAGATCCGGTTTTTTAAAACAATAATGATCCTAAAAAAATTAAAAAAAAATGTTAGCAACAATTTTAATTTCCCATGGCTGCACCGCAACAGATACAAAAGTCAAAGGGAGAGTGTGGCACACTTACTTGTCATGTCTCATACGAACAGCTAAAACAGGTTTGGTGAAGGTAAATTCCAACACCAGTTTGTCCTTGGGGTCCCGTGCCTCTCGAGCATCATCCCAGATAAGCACTGAAATATAACACACCAGTTACAGGACTGTATTAGATAATGGTAAAAGGATAGAAGTCAAGAAAGGAAGAAGAGGAAGAGAAGCTATCTATCTCACTGAAAGTATCTCACCTGATATTTCTGAGAACTTGGGATTGACTCCTCCTCCTACTACAGCCAACAAGTTGGATCGATGCAGCATAGAGCACAGTGCCACACTGCCTACCTGCTCATGGTCTAGAAACACAGACACACACACACACATTGAATATGATTCGTGGACATTTAACATTTGCGCGCACACACACACACACACAAACACAATGTGACAGCAAGGCTTTAGTCCAACTCACCTAGGTGTCCCTTCTCCATCAGGGGTTCCACATTATAAATTCTGACCCCTGTCTCCATAGCACAACAGAAACAGCCTAATGAAACAAAGGAAGAAAGGTAAAGAGGAATTTAAAAATGTAACCATGCCTCAGCAGTGATTCTAGGTAAACATGGCATTTCAGACCTAACATAATAAGTTTGGCATACTACGTAATGATCTTACTCTGGTCCTGGTTGAACTGGAGACTGTTGACTCCTCTCTGTTGAGCCATTGTTAGAGAAGTATCCTGCTGTTATCAGCGAACTACAGCTGTGAAAGGATCTTTAGGAGTACCTATATGGGAAAGTCAAACATCTGTTATTGACGACAAAAACGTTTTCAGTCGCTGTCAACAGTTGGGCAATCATGTGTAACGTTAGCTAACGTTAGCCAGCTACGCTACATAAAGCAGTACAACTGGTATCATGTCTTTGTTTTGAAATTACAAAACGTGCAAGATATTACCATGGACATGAAGACTCGACAAGATTTCAAGGTTTTAAAAAGTAAACAATCCTGACAGGGTGAACACAATAATGCGATATGGCGATTTGTTTTTGTTATTTTCATGAAAATGACGTCACCGCGCACGTTTCCTTCCTTCTTCTAATTCTTATGGCAAACAACTGTTGGTGCTTTACCGCCACCATCTGGACAGGAGTATGGATCTGGGAATAGATCGGTTTTTGGCTGGACCGCAACAGAGGGGGCAGCCCTATACACGGGAATGTCTGTCTGTCAATGAGTAACTCTCTGAGTCACTGACTGACTCACTGATTGACTGATGAAGTTACACCATTGGTCTGCCGAGTGTTGAAGTTTCCCCATTGGCCGATGTATCCGTTTCAAATTAAAAGCCCTCTAGCGACAAGGCTTTTGGCCACAATTTCGCACATTGACCATACACGGTCCAGCCATATAGTAAGTTTTCACCTAATCTTGTTTACACTTTGGTTGCTAATTTAGCACATTTATCAGCTTGTTTGTGTCCTTTAAAGAGGCACTGTACACATGCACATGTTTTTTGAGCTGTAAACAAAATTGTACGACTGTAATGAGACACATCAATGCCCCACTCCAGCTAGTGTTACTTCCTGTTTTTTGGTTAATGTTCTTTCTCAAACAGACCATGGGAGTGTGGTTAATAGTCAGACTTAATCCATTACCATGGCAACCAGATTGCCATTCTATTGTACGTGTCAAGGTCAACATCATTAGCATATTAATGGATAGACATACATTATAACTGAGGCTATAATGCTACAATTATGGTAATGACAAGTTGACTAACTAGCTCACAACAATGTTTATCAGTTTGTTACATGGCAAGTACAGTGCAACAGTTTTTATCGCATATATGCTATATATATGTTTAATATATATTTAAATAAGCCTCCCAAAAGAAATGGCCAAATGAAAAGTGGACTCTGAAAACAAGGGCTTTCAAGACAGGTGGGAGGCAGAGTATCTGTTTACTAGCATTAGCAGTACACCAGTTGGCCTTGTTTGTGGAGCTGGCGTGGCCGTAATGAAAGAATATAACATAAGACACTATAAGGCACTATGAGACAAAACACCAGGACAAGTACAAGCACGTGGACAGACAGCAGAAGGTAGAGGAGTTAAAAAGGACTCAGCGTCACAGCAGACTATGTTCACAAAAGCAAAATCACAAAGCTAGTTTTGTTGTGACCGAAGAAATAGCTAAATCAGCCCGGCCTTTTACCGAGGGAGAGTTTTAAAGCGGTGCATGATTAAAGTGTGCAACGTCATGTGTCCAGACAAGAAGCAAGCATTTTTAAATGTAAGCTTAATCAGAAATACTGTTGCTGATCGTGTATGTGAGCTTGCCACCGATTTACAAGCACAGTTGATGGAAAAGACTTCATTGCATATTCCCTTGCTGTGGATGAGAACGCTGACGTGACTGATACTGCACAGCTGTCAACCTTCATCCGTGGAGTGGACTCCAGTTTATGCGTTACAGAGGAACTTTTGGGAATTAAATCAATGCATGGCACAACCACGGGAAAAGACATATTTGAGGAAGTATCTAAATGTGTGAATGAAATGAAACTGCCCTGGGACAAACTGACGGGACTGACGACAGATGGAGCGCCTGCGATGCGCGGTGAAAAGAGCGGATTAGTGGGGAGGATGTGGGAGAAGATGCAGTGGGGGAGAACTGTGCAGGTGAGCTGACAGTGTATCACTGCATCATACACCAGCAAACGCTGGGTGGTAAAGCTCTGGAAATGGAACATGTAATAAGCACCGTAACACAGAGAGTTAACTTTATAAGAGCCAAAGGCTTAAATCACCACCAATTTCAGTCTTTTCTTGAGGAGATACATTCTGAACGTGCCCTATCACACAGAGGTGTGATGGCTAAGTCGAGGGAAAGTGCTGAATAGATTTTTTGAGCTGCGTGAGGAAATCTGGCAGTTTTTGGAAAGAAAAGGGAAAGACACCACAGATCTCCGAGACGAAAAGTGACAATGTGAGCTGGCCTTTCTGTGTGACATAACGAAGCATCTCAATGCGCTAAACCTTCAGCCTCAGGGAAAGCGCCGCGTGATCACGGACATGTATGATGCAGTGAGAGCGTTCCAAGCCAAGCTGCACCTGTGGGAGACTCAGATGCAGCAAGGAAACTTTGGTCACTTTCCGTGTTGCCAAACACTGACAAACTATGTCTCCACCGCTGTGTTCCTAACTGTGCATTTTGTGCACAGTTACATGCACTTGGCATGAAGTTCACTGAGATTTTCCGACTTTGCAGCTCAGAAATTTAAATTTGAACTGCTCAACAATCTGTTTGCAATTGACGTGGAAAGAGCACCTGTGAACATCCAAATGGAGCTGATTGACCTCCAGTGTAATGACACAGTCAAGGCAAAGTATGACTCTGTGGGCGCTTCATCCCTGAAACGATGCCTCAACTCCGTCTTCATGCTGCTCAAATGCTCTGCATGTTTGGAAGCACATACCTGTGTGAGCAGCTTTTCTCTGTGATGAAGATGAACAAAAACCCCCACAGGAGTCGTCTCACTGATGCACACCTTCACTCCATCCTGAGGGTTTCCACAGCACAGAACCTAACCTCAAACATTAATGAACTGGCAGCCAAGAAAAGATGCCAAACATCTGGCTCTGGCACATGTGCATAAAAGGAGAATGTAGCCTACCTAAATATCTTTTTGCAGTTTATCCAATATCCTGTCTATCCTGTTCAATAAATGTTGACCCTGTTTGGCCCCGATGTAGTCCCAGTTTTTAATTTTGGCCCTCTCTGTGATTGAGTTTGACACCCCTGGTGTAGAGTGTACACACATTCACATGAAGGGGAGTAGATTTTGAGCAGGCAGTGAAAAAAGGGCACAACACTATTCGCCAGCTTCAGTGTGTTTCTCTCTGCTTCACCTAATGTCTCTCAGTTAAATTATGGTTTAATATTCAATTTGTGGTAGCCGTTTTTATACCGTGGCAATCTGCCACAAAATAGCGTATTACTGGGAACCTAGAGTGGTAATACTGGTAATTAGAGATCATTTTCAAATCATGAGGAAACCAGCAAGCCCCTCTAGTGGTGAAAGTTGGTAATACCTGTGTAAATGGTGTACAGTTTATTTTAGAATTTTAAATATTGTTGTAAAGAACAAGTTCAAATGCCAGTCAACAATAAGTAAATCTATTTTTTGACCAATAAAACATGTGTTTAACTGTCCACCTGTGCTTTCTTTGTGCTACTGAAATCTTTAGCTTGCTAGCACCAGGCCTGCACAAACTTGGAGGATGACGTATGACTGCAGCGCTCTACTATAGTCATATGCCATCATTCCGTTTTAGCAACAGCGTAACATTTTGAACTTTGAGTGCAAAATTTAGTTACTTGTCAAAAAAATATTTGGCCAACAGTGTGGCTAATTAACATTGTCAGGAAATGACTCAGAAACATATGAAATATCTTAAAAATGCCAAAATACACTCAAGGGGGGCTTTAATAAGGATGCAAACACAACTCTCACTCTGAGTTGTACTGGCTCGCAACAGTGGCACAGGTAACCATACTTCCACAGCACCTCCCACAGGATACCTCAGGGAACATGGTTTACCAAATTTAGTAAAGTCCCATTACCCCTTGATTATCTGTGAAAGGGTAAAAACTTGATCCACTTTTCTGTGATCAAGACAGAAGCCCCATTGTTCTTCCTGGACCTGAGGTTTCAACCATCAGCCAGAGTTTCCTTCCCAGCACCTTGGCATAGGCTTTCCCAGGGAGACTGAGCCACCTCAATAGTTGAAACACACCCTCAGGTCTCCTTTTTTGAATATGGGGACCACCACTGCCATCTGCCAGTCCATAGGTACTGTTGCTATGTCACCTAGTCAACCACGACCCCCCAACAATGTCAAGACCCTAAAGCATTTCAGAATGGATCTTGTCCACAGCTGGTGCCTTTCCACTGCAGAGCTTTCCAACTACCTGAGTGCCCTCTAACAAGGACATAGGCTCAGACACTCCAGAATATTCCAGCATTGCCTCCACCATGTCTGTTGGGTTTAGGAGTTCCTCAAAGCGTTCCCTCCACTTTTTCGGCAATGCCCCCAGTCATAGTCAGCATTTCCAGCCCTTGTTGCAAACGGCCTGGGCAATGTCCTGCCTTCCCCACCATTCCGACTCAATGTCCCTAACCTCTTCTCAGACAGACCTTTGGCCCAAGGTCCAGTTTGAGACCAATTTGCCTTGGATGTCCTTACTAGGAGCACAGGGCTGAACCACACAAACAGCTCCACCACAATTCTTTCTTGTTAATAGTGTGGCACCCCAGTAAACAGAGAGTTAGGCAACACACTCATTATCTTGGTAGGCCCCACAGACCCACCCTAGGGCAGGTTATGCTATCCTGCCCATGTGTTGTAGCCAATAGGCTCATGGACCTGGCACACACCTGTGGCCAATTCCCTAATTGCCTTCCCTCCCACCTAAAGCAAAGCTCTGACCAAAATTGTATCAATTGCTTCATTATAGTGGTACTTACAGACTGAGTTGGCTCGGATTGTTAGTCTCCAAAGCCGTCCTTTGGGGCAGTAAGACTCCATAAAAACCAATCCCAACATCTGCACGTCCTGCAGTGATACATGTCTGTAAATAAATATTATTAAAAATTATTTCAAGACATGCCTGTTTGGTGCAGTTTTGATGCTTGTTTGGTCATTGCTTCATCACTTCCTTGTTTCTCTTTTCTGGCTGTTGGTATGCATGCACCAAGAGACTGGCTAAGATAGTATCAAAATTGTACCCCTATTAGAGTCTATTGCATACATGGAGACTACAAAGCTATCCAGCCTCCAGCATCCAAGTTCAGACGACCAAGGGAAGGTTTGTGATAACCGCAGGTGTAGTTGACAAAATGCCTCTACCGTTCTTGGTCGGACGAGATTGGCCCCATTGATTGTGGAGTCCCAGGAAGTCCGGCTCCCCGAGACCTTCAAGAAAAGCAGGCAAGGTGTGATGTTTTAGTGATCAATGAGAAGCCATAGAAGGGGTGAGTCAAGTTCCCTTTCCATATTTTATGGACATACTTCATGTCCAGGGTAATGAGGGAATTATTCAAGTTAATGAGGGTAAAACAGGTACACACCTCAGTTTACCATCTTCAAACAGACGGCCTTATAGAACGGTTCAACAAAACCTTAAAGCAGATGTTAAAGAAGGTAATAGACATTGGACCTCATTCTGGAACATTTTCTTAAGTGTCTAATTAAATGTCTTTCTACGAACTTCGTAAGACCAACCCTAAGAAAGATCCCCGCCGGATTAATGAATGCGTGGAAATGTGTTCTTAAACTGATCTCAGCTGCGCTCCCCCGAATGAGGAATGCAACTGATTCTTAAATTGAACGCACGTTCTCGTACACCTGAATTTGCATACATAAATGCCCCTCCAGCTCCTTATAAGGGCATGCACCCAGGGCCCGTGGCCACATAATAACACAGGCGGTGCTGGACAGCCAGCTGAGAATCGCCAACAGCCAGGACAGAATCGCAGGGGTGCTGGAAGCGCTTGCGGCAACGATGGTGATAATTAACAACACCCTCACCCAAATAAACAGAAAGATGCCCTGGCACCCTTGTTTGAGTATTACTGAAGTGATGTGTTTAGTTCTTGAGATAAATTGTAAACTGTATAACAAAGATTAGTGACAGTCAAATGAATGTTGAAAGGCTTTATTTGTCACATGCAACATCATACCAATAAGATGAGCAGTGAAATGTTTCTGGCTCTTACAATGTGCAAACTAAGCAAGGTAAAAAAAAATAAAACCAACAATAAAAAATAACAATAGAGAACAAGACGGTATATGGACTATTAATACAAAATGGCACATATATAGCCTACACGAAAGGAATGGGATGTGCTGAGAGCAGATTAAATTGTACAGTTGAGTTAAATACATGAGTAGGCTACTTGTGGATCTTGATCTATCTATATTATGTAGGCCCATATGATATATTTTAGTTATGGATATTCACATGTTTATTTACAGAATGTAGATGTGTCCATTCTATTCCACTATGGCTATTATCCACGCGATTGAGTTTAGTGCTTATTTATTTATTCACTGCCATTTGCAGTGTTTGTGTAGTGCTTTTATTTATTTTAGGACATCACAATGCAATTGCAATGCAATTCAGGAATGCCAGAATTGTCCCGGGAACTTCGTAAGTGGAGTTAAGAAGAAATTTCTTCTTAACTTTTTCTTAACTGCGTTCAGGAATGAGGTCCATTGTTGGGAAAGATTGGTAGACCCAGAAGTGTGCTATACCTGGCCAAGGAGGCCTGAGAGCAGCAGCTCTCCCCTCACAGGATGGTTATTTAGTATGTGGACCAAATGCAGAACCTCATGGCGCAGGTTCGGCCCACAGTTTGTGAGTATGCAAATAGGACTACTACTTTCTCCTTTTGCCTCTAACCTTATTAAAGGTTTGTTGTTGTTAAACTCTGAAAACCTGTCTCTTGCTCCTCATTTCACAGTGAATTTCACCTCTGTAATCCCCTGGGTGCCACAATAGCCAAAGGGGCCGTCCCACACAACTAAGTCAGTCAGTCTGTCTAAAGACAGACCAGAAAAATGTATTTCAAGTCTTACACACAAATTAGTTGATACTAGCTAATGGCAGGCCACATCTCTGTAATAGTATTATTAATGGGGATGTAAGGGCAGTGGTTCAACTAAATATTTTGTGTTGTTTTTAAATTATTTACATTAATGATCAACTTGCATGTGTTCTGCTCTGATGTCGAATCACCAACCTCACTGTGATGAACTGTCCTACCTGACTACACCGACTTCTAAAATGGGGCTAAGTTTATTGCATAGCACATTAATTTGTACTGTATATAAATCAACGTGTAAAGGTCTTATTCAGGATAAGGAACAGAATGTTCACTTACTGGTTTATCCATATAAAAATAGAACACTGCACTTAAATGGCTGGCATTGTGCAAATCTAAGTCTTTAGCAGCAACTGCATATATACTGCAATAATAATAAGCTGCAATAATAATAAGCTCCTGACCAATCACAAAGAAAAGATGTACATGAACGTGCGTGTTTGAGAAATTATGATAAGTGCTTAATTATGGAGATAATTTAATAATTAATCAAAGATAAGAAATCTTATTAAATAATTATGTAATTAAATAAACATTAAATTAACCTTAATACTGCGTATCCTATATAGATTGGACACACACACACACACACACACACACACACACACACACACATAAAGGCATGATTGTATGTGCATGGCATGCATTCATGTTGACACAGGTATGGATATACACGCACACACGTGCACAATCAAAGACACACACGAACAACACTGCTCTTTCTGGCTGTGATGCTCATCTCACTCTAATCTTGTTCATCACCTCCAAGTGAGATTGACGTCATGGGAAAAGCAAATCAATATCCATGTTCCCTTGGGGAGTGAGATTAATGTGAGCCTCAGAGGTGGTGGACAGGCAGTTAAGTAGAACACTTCCTCCTAGGAGATCACTCACATCTTAATTAGCTGCTAATGGGACAGAAGGTGACACGGTTTGTGCGTGCATGCATGTAAGTGTGTGTGTGTGTGTTTTTTTTTAAATGAGGTTGGAAATCCCTGTATATTATCACAAATAGACTACGAGGAAGCCCCTATCACTGGAAATCATCAATTAATGAGGCCTAGAAACACTAGTTTTTGACATGTCTACTATACATTCACTCTAAATATAAATTTAACTAAAAAATCACTTTACACACTCTTGATGGATCAACAGTTTTTCAAATGTTTTTCTGTCACGGCAATATCTCAAAACATTGGTCACACTATGGACTTGAAATCTGTTCTGAATGCCAAATGACGGTTTCTGTATTTGTACTCTGCTTCCATCCATCAAAAAACTATAATCAAAGCAAAGAAAGGGGCGAGAGGACTGCCACTGGCCCTGGTTAACCAAACAACTATCAGTTCCAAAGCTGTATAAGTCTGTCATGACCAAGACCACCTGTCAGCCCAATAGCTTCTTGCTATGAGCTGTGACGCCACTCAGCCAGGCAGTGAACATTCAGTATCTATTTTCAAATTGTAATGTATGATTTAGTGTCTATAATTTGCCTTCTACTGTCCCTTTGCACTGCAGGTGAGATCCTGATGTGCTTGGACCATGAGGTAGTATGTACTGTGTTTTGTTGCTGTTGATATGTCGGCACATCAGTGCTGCCAAGACACATTGCGGTACTCTTATTTTTCCGGGTAAATAAAGTCATACACAAAGGATTACCGAACAAGAGACAGAAAAGGAAAAAAAGGAAGTGTGCTTTCCAAGTACGTTTTGGAAATAGGCCACTCAGAATATATACCCTACGGTATTGTCTTAAACATGAGTCATATGATTATATAACATGCATCCTACAGAATCATTAATGTGGATGAATCGGGGCCGGCTGCTGTGTGAGTGTTCCATTGTTCATTCCATTGTTCATTCCATTGTTCAGTCCATTGTTCAAGTGGTTCCTGTTTCTGGGGGAAACGGGAACCACTTGAGCTGAAACTGAACAGAACAAATAGCAGAGAGTGGGAGGACCATCCATTATTTTCTAAAACACAGTTTGTCAGACGGTATGAGTCAGCCTCTCCCGTCACGTACTGTAAAAATGTTGAAGTTAAAAGAAAGCTTTGTTGCTGTTCTTCTGCTTTGAGGCCGTGTTCATTAAGATGATTAATTGATTATTGCTCTGGGGAGAATATGAATGACATTGCACATCTCTGCGAAGGAGGGCAGCTGATTTAGCAGCTTGTCTTTTTCTGCTTTACTGAAAAAAGGAACAATAGGCAACCATGGGTGGAGAAAAACTGCTCTTGTAATATTTTGGAAAAAATGTAGAGCCAATGATTTGTAGCAATGATAAGAGCTTGGCACCAGTATACGTAAATCACCAGGTCCACACCATTGCCTAGGGATAATGTGTGTGTGTGTGTGTGTGTGTGTGTCTGTGTGTCTGTGTATTTCAATAATTTGGATGACAGTGGTTTACTATGTGAAGTGATTTTCCATAATCTGCATCTTTTCCAGTTTCCAGACGTTCTTTATGACTTCCAGATAATCATAAGAGCCCACAATTAGATTAAACCAGATCAGAAGGGTGTCTGAGGGTGACATCAGAGCTCGTTAGAGCAAGGGACAGATAAGAGTTTCATGTGATATTTTACACGGAACTTAATCCTAAATCACCTCCTTTCACACATGCTCACATGCTCCTGCCCCAAGCAGCTGTGGCTCTGAAACAGAAGACTGATTTACTGCAGTGATGGGTTTTATATGGTTGTATTATATGCCAAACCAAGTTAGCAAGAGTGATATAGTAATCCTATAGTAATCACAGAGATAACTCTCTGACCTTTGTAGTCATAACAGCCTCAAGAAAGACAGGGGTCAGACTGGGGAGAAAATGCGGGGAAATTAATGGGGAGCAGGAAATAGAGCAACATCTTTAGCACAAGTCTGAGAGAGACGGGGTTGAGGGCAGTGTGGGACAGGAAGACAAATGAAAATGGACCAAAAGGAGGAGAGATGCAGCCTGTGGCAGAGTTATAGCTCTTTGTGAGATAAGTAAAGAACACAGTAATTCAGACCAAACAAGACAAATTGTGTTTTTAAGACAATAACATGAATTAAAAAATAAAGAGGACAAGCTGAGACTCACAGGATGTTGGCCTCTTTCCTTCCCCATCAACATGAGGGGTAAGAAAATCTTTACTTTATAAAAATGTGACATTTTGTGGAAGCCTTGTACCCCTCTGTTGTCATTGATTGTTGTGATTGAAATAGAATAAGGGTGGATTAATTAATAGGCCATCTAGTTAAACATGTTTTGGTTATGCAACAGCGAGTGGTTATTCAGAATGCTAAATTATGCCAAAATCTAAAGGTCTGGAGACACTAATAGCTGTTATGCTGATCTGCATACTTAGTGACTTAGACCTTACCTTGAGAGGTAACTGGATTCGTGAGATCACGAGTTCACTGTGAGAATTGCGATCACGAGGATCCATCTTGTCAGGCTTCAAGTAAATGCGATTGTGGCCGAACCTGACCAATCAGACGGTGAATTGAAAAAAAAAGATTTGTAATTTGAAAAACAAATTGTAATTGAAAAAGAAAGATTTGTATATGAAATGAGAAGAATGAAAGTGAAAATAAATAATTTGATCAAACACAATTCAGATATGAATAAACCTTTTTTGCTATTTCATTTGAATTGGAATACTTTTCATACAATTTATTATTTTTTGCTTACATTGTTAGATTTTTCAGGGTTCAAGATAAATAATTCAACTTTCAACTCAAATTTTTAGCTTCTCATTTACATTTTTTTTTTCAACTCGAAAACAAAACAACTGACAAAACATTTGGCCCCGATTTGGCTCCATAAAAAACTAGTCTTTGACAGACAGATGCAGCCAATTATACTGCCTGTCCAAAGTTTCTTTTTACTGTAGCCCCATCTTCCTGCTAATGCCTGTCAAGCACAGAGGCTTACTAAATAACCCCTCCTTTTCTCTCCCTGTTCCCCATCCCCGTGTTCTTTAACCTGTAATTGCCCTGTCTGTCAAGAAGTTGTAGGAGCACAATGCTCAGTGGTCCTGGTCCTTCCTTCCATCCTTCCTTCCTTCCATCCTTTCCTCTCTCGTCTGTCCAGGTTCACTCTTTACACGATGCTCTTCGCTTTATCAGTCAAGTTTTACCTCGGAAAGGATTGAAGATAAAATTTATTTAAACACTCAAAAATAAACTGACACAGGATCAGGTAAAGACTGAATCGGGTGCCTTGGGATCCTAGCGTTAAGCGCAATAAAGTATTAACTGTTTTTTTTCTGTTTCTGTTTCAGGTTTCAGATTGGGATGTCATACTGTCATACATACTGACAGTGCTTCCAGTCATTTCAGCTGCTTGACAATATTAATTTTATCCAATTAAACGCTCTTTATAGAGCCATGAGAATGTATCATGTAAGTGTTCTGTTTAAAGTAATACAAAAATGCTCTTTTAAAACAGCACAGTGGGCAAATACCATTTGTTCATTGTGGTGTTTAATCCCATTCTTATCTCATTGTCTCTAATGGGCATTTCATTGGTCCGTTGAGGCAGACTGGAGCCAAAATCATATTCTCTAAACAGGGAAAGGAAGACCTGCTGGTCATCTTTCATTCTCTCCCATATACTTCTCTGAGTATAGGAAGCGGTAGATTTAATTATCTGTACAGGGGGAAAAAAACCTACTGTCAATATTGCCATGTAATATTTTCTATTTCATATTTTGAGTCAGTCATTTATATGTACAAAAACAAGGAGAATCAAAAGTGCTATTTTGTTATTTTGAACAAAGTTATTTAGTTTGAAGTGATCTGAAAAAGGAGGTGCCAACATCAAGAAATAAAAATATATAGAAAATATAAATGATAAATATAAAGTGTTAATCAAAGGACCATTATTTTCCCCCATCAACTGATGGCTTTGGAGGCAAGAAAATGCAACAGAATATTAATATCCAACCGCTTCTTAATTCTGGCTGCAGTATTTCACAGTTGTACTTGTTCCCTCTGTCACACAACCCAGAAAACTGCTATGCTGTGTACTCTCTGTCTGCTTGCCTGCTTGCTCTCCCTCCCAATGAATTTTAAAGTTATAACACGAGGTGAAGGAGAGCATTGGATGATCAGGTATAATAGTTATGTAAGGAATTAATACTTTAAAACTTTGATTTCCCACCATATTGTCATGTTAATTGAGGCTCGTTATTGATGATGTGGTGCACCTGTTGCTTGGCCTATTAAACCCCTCTGCTCTCTTCCAGTGCTTGGTCTTGTTGCTGGTCTTGCTGCTGGTCCCGGTCTTGCTGCTGGTCTTGCTGCTGGTCTTGGTCTTGCTGCTGGTCTTGGTCTTGCTGCTGGTCTTGCTGCTGGTCTCGGTCTTGCTGCTGGTCTCGCTGCTGGTCTCAGTCTTGCTGCTGGTCTCGGTCTTGCTGCTGGTCTAGTTTTGGCTGCTGGTCTCGGTCTTGCTGCTGGTCTCGGTCTTGCTGCTGGTCTCGGTCTTGCTGCTGGTCTCGGTCTTGATGCTGGTCTTGGTCTTGCTGCTGATGGACGTACACGGAGGACACGGCTGATTGGTGTATTTTTGTCTTCAAGAAGCGTTGGATTTTTGAGTTGTCTTCAGTAAAGACTTTTTTCTGCTAACTTACTACTTCCTCTCTACTTCGCCTCTGTGTGCTTCTGCATTTGGGTCCTACTGGTCGCTGTTATACATACATATTGTCCATGAGGGGACGTGGGACTTGTCAGTCCCTTTAGTCTCTGCAGTTCAACCTCACTACACCTCCCCACCTAGGGAGTTAATGGGAAATATTTAACTATGAACAGACTTTCTGTTGTGTTTCCTCAAAGACAATTCAAACAATCTTTAATGTTGATGTTTTAATATTGAAGCAGAACTATTCAGAATGGATTCTCTAAAATGAAAGGATAAATTCATATGAATTTCAATGACGCTGTCACTAATCACATAATGGTTTGCTGTGTTTGGACAATAGATAAGTGTGTTCCAGACTCAAAAGGCAGGATGTAAGTACTTTTAATTCATTTAGGGGCAGAGAACACAAATATTTCTCAGGAAACCTGCTGACTTCACAATTGTCTTCTCTTCCCTCTTCAGAAGCAGGCTTGTTAGTTGGGCTGTTTCATAACTAAAACCATGAGATGTACCTTTAGAGATGTACATTATGTAGGTTATAATTCAATCATTATATATTAATTGTGGGTAATAATGGAAATAAACTCAAAATCATAATACCCTTTGAGTGTAGACCAAACTTAAATGCTGTTCAGTTTTTTGGTTTGAAGGTTATGTTGTCTTAGTACTGTCCATCTATAAATCACAAATTCCATGTTGAACACACGTGCACAGCGTTTGCCTTTTGGTCCTGTAGTTGCAAATCAATCCAGCAACACATTCCAGTCCACCATGAACGTTCTCCTCTGTCAAGCCCACAATACAACTGTCAAGTGGAAACCTAGTGTACTGTATATACTGTCTATAACCATTTCCTCATCAGATGAATGAAATATGTTTTATCTTAGTGTGTACCATGTAATATATCCCTTTATCCTGATTTGCCTAAAATGTTTTAAGTTTTAAGGGTTTACTTTTTTTGAACCATCAGGCTCTTGCTCTTTGTTTTTTAAAGTGGTTTATTATTTACTTATTTATTTTCTTTGTCTTTGATTTCTTCACATAAGGGGTGGGTGATATGGATTTGAAATTGATATTTTTTCCAATAAAGAAAGAAGAAAATCTAATGGTTCACCCTTATTTACTTTGTTACAGATCTCATCCACAACAAAAAACAACTGCTTTTACAGTCACTTCTGCTCTTCATGCCCCAGAGCTATACTTTCTATTCCAGTTTACTGTCTAAAGTGACTAGAATCAGTTAAAAAGGATTCTGAAATCAATCCCTCCCATGTTTTTCTGCCTTCCAGGAACATATAACGTATGTTCCCTCACAAACCTTCAGTTGTTTTCCATCTAGTAATGTTAACAACCAAATGTCCGTCCTTGTGCTGCTTTAATGATGAACCATTTTGATTGCGTTTGCTTCTGCCGCTCCGTCATCAATATGGCTGCTGTTTCCCAGATGTAACCTGCCTCCTATTATTTGTATTTGTATTAGTACTTGTTACCATTTGCTGTTGCTGTGTTGTGTAGTGATCTGTTACTGGGGTGTCCATTTATTGGGTTTATTTATTATATTATATATTTATTGCCCTCATTTGCCGCTTCTTTTAGTCTTTAACCTTGCCATATTTCTCATTATTGAGGGTTGTGTTCATATTATATTTGAATCCCCATAACTGTTCCCTACCATCACTGTGAATAACAATTTATTCTTATTTGTACTGGCTTGTTAAATGAAGAAATAATCTCTTCACATTATGACTCTACCTCTGTTCAGCCCACCAAACACACACACACACACACACACACACACACACTCCTCTCTCTTTTACAGAATGTTTATGTCGCTTTGTGTTTTTACTGAAAACAGAAAAGCACATGACATTTCATTAGATTACATGAATGAGCCCGTGAGCTGATTTGGTCTGATGTGGACTTTTATCACAAGCTTAGCAGGGCTGAGAAGGACATCACAGTGGCCACATAGTTGCTTAAAACACAGCTATAGTGTTCCATGGGGGAAAAATAGACATTTCTTACATAGATCTTTGGTCTCTATCTCCTCCTGAGTCCTCCTGGACTATGAAAGTCATTCAGACATTCAGAAGACATGTAACTTTTATAGCATATGTTTACAAAATATACTTACATCAAATAGACTGGCTGCTGTGATTATGGGACTAGAATGATCTAGAATGATCAGAAGATTCTAAATATGGAGTAAGGAGGAATAACTATACTGGTGACAATATTTAAAGAAGAGTCAGGAGACTGAGATTGCAAGAAAAAGGTAACTTGTATTGGAAAACAAACAAAATAACCAAAATAAACAAAACACATTCATGGAGCCATACAGTATTGTATAGTATAGTAAGTCAACTGACAACAACGTTTGGCAGACTGGATACCAACTAAGGTTTTTAAAGTTTGATGTTACTAGATTACTTAGTTCCAACACCAGACAGATGTTGAAAACAGATTAAGTATCAACATTTACTCCCTGTCTTGGCATTCATCATCATTTGTCCATTTATGTCGCTTTTCCACTGCACAGTACCAGCTCAACTCGACTCGACTTGCCGCGCCTTTTTTTGGTTTTCCACTGGGCATAGTACCTGGTACCTGGTAGTATTTTTGGTTTTGAGGTTCCAAGCGAGCTGAGGTGATACCAAAATGTGAGGTGAACCACTGCTGACTGCTGATTGGCCAGAGAGAATTGTCACTAGCGCGACATCCTGCACCCACCATGTTTAAATTGCGAAGCTATTGTAGCAGCCGCAAGCATTCACTGCTACGAGTACCTACTCATTTGCAACAATTTGACTATTGGAAGTATTAGAACTAACTATTATAAATGGTAACCTGAAAATCCAAATCTGTCTCTTTGCTGTGGCAAACAGCCACATACTGAGAATCAAGAACACAATCCCTTCGATATCCTCCATTGTGCTTCTGTGTGTCGCATTGAAGACGACATCATGGCAGTTTCGTGCAGCGTCGCTATGGCGACCAGCTACAATCAGGGGGCACTATTTTTGCAGTGGAAAAGGAAGCAAAGCGAGTTGAGTCGAGTTGAGCCAGTACTGTGCAGAGGAAAAGCGCCTTATGCTTAGCCGTTTTCCAACATGATATATCCATCTTTGAATTTAAGGAGTTCGCAAAAGCAGGGAGAGAGTTCATAGAGATATTGAACCAGTCTTTCAAAATGAAAAAGCAATGAAGACGGAGTAAGTTCATAGCCTTATTTAAGCGTAGGGATAAGCGCATTGGCACTATACCCTTCAGTTCGAGTGGGACAAAGAGAGTATCCCGGCCGTGAGATGAGTCTAATTTGGGAAGCAACATGTAGTCAGACTTGCTCGCCCAACTTCCCCATAGTCACAGTGGATCAACAGGCAGAGCAAAGCCAAAATGAATTTCATTGTCACCATCATTCAGTAGTTTGAGATATGAATGATTTGGAAATTAGTATTGACTGGGGAAGTTCAGGGGCAGACAGTTACTGTGAGTGGGTGGAGTGACCGCTCTGAGGAAATTGATTTATCCAGACCCACAATCAGACAAGGTTGAGCTGCAGCAGACCAACAGCAGACCAACAGGGAAGTAGCACCTTGACTGAAGATTCAGGCGAAGGTCACCTTTCACAGGAGGTAAAAAATGCGCAGATCGCAGGTTTATAATCCTGAGGCCGGGAAAATCAAATCCAGGTAGCTATGCCCAGGCAAGTAGCATACTTCTCAGCTCAGACTTGTCAGTGATGTGAATACAACAGTTTAAAAAACTTTTAAAAAAAGAAAAATGCTGATTGTGTAAATTTACATTTAATAAGCACTGCCACAACACAAGTTCATCCATCCATCCATCCATCATCATCCGCTTATCCGGGGTCGGGTCGCGGGGGCAGCAGTTCCAACAGGGGACCCCAGACTTCCCTTTCCCACAAGTTACAATGACAAGTTAATATGAATTTTTATTGACAGCAGAATTCTCCATATTGCCGATGGAATTCATATATGTGCCTGTAGCGAAGAAACACAAAGCAATGCCTACTGTTCTACTGTACTAGTTGTACAGTAAAGCTACTTTATCTCTATCTACAACCCATTCTACAAATGCTTACATACTCTTAACTATTACATTTAAATTCAAAACCTAACATAACCTACATAATTAAAGTGGACAGCAATTTGCTAAATCAATTCTATATTGAAATATATAAAAAATCCTAAAAAAACGTAGATATAATGGTTATGGACACAAATGGATTGAAGTTATGTAAATGAGACCAACTACAGCTGATCTCAGTTGGAGACCTACCCTGGTGTTTTAAATCATTACCATCTATAAAAGGGGACATGTTTGGAATGATACATACAGATGGACCCAGCAAGAGCTAGAGAAGTGTCTGACAGAGGAAGAAGAGTGGCCCAGAGAGGAAGAGGCCAAGAGCTGTAGTCTCAGATGAGATTAGGGCTACTATACATACTTTTCATTTTGTGTATTTTGGAATTACTTTAGGCCAGAAAACCCTGACAAAAATAAAGCACATTGAAGCCTTTACTGCAGCATTTCTATGACTGGTAATTTTTTTTTTTTGGCTTGTCTTAGTCGAGCATACTTTTTTCTTTCCTCTTTCTTTTGTGTGTGAGTACATAGAGAGCAAAGTGAACTGGAACCAATTTCCTTGTACTGTATGTGCACATACTTGGCCAATAAAGCTGATTCTGATCATTGTATCATATAGTGTAGTACATTCTATAAAGAAATGCCATTATTTTATAATGGAAAGTTTGTTTAAAAAAATAAGACATAATGTATACATTTCTTATACTATCAACAGTAAAAATATATACAAAAACAAATCTAGAGAGCACAAAATGATCTACTACTTCAAATATTGACATACAGTAATATGATGCATCTACTGTACTGCTGGCTGTCGTTAGTGTTTTTTAGGTCATTTTCAAGTTCTTGTTGGGAGAAAACTAGTGCTGGTGTTTTGGTAGAACAATTTGATTTTGAGACATGTATGCAGTGTTTGGTAATTTTGGTGCATTTTGGGCATGAAATTAATTGCTGCGCCAAGCTGCATGTTGATACAAAGAACTGTGTGACGAGTTTTGAAGAAGTGAACTCAGTATTGAGAAATGCTTGTAACCAATTGTAAAAAACTGTAATATCTTTTTTTAAAATGAGGTTTAGCAATGTTGATTCCTTGTTTGAATAGGGGGGGGCACAAAACAGAACATGCGTCCAGATATAGACCCTAGACCTCGACCGTAGAGCACAGGTACACCTGCAAACCCTGGCATTCCACTCCCAACCTGATTCACATAATAACCCACAAAACGATTTGGGTTCATCTGGACTTGATGTCTTGCCATCTTTATTTTTTTCACCTGTCAAAAATGCAGCTGGAGTATAACTTTGCCATATGTAAAATGAATGTGCTGATTCTGATCAGTTTTAATTTCTACGCTAATATTCTCAATGTGACGTTTGCTGACAGGTACGTAGTGCAATAGTGCAAATAGTGATTATATCGTCTATATTGCCGATCGATTTTAACAGTTCTGAGCAGCGGTACGTAGCTGTCTCCAACAAACTGATATTGTAGAATGTCTGAATATACAAACAAGCTATAAAAGCCAGAGTGGGGGTCTGCCAGGTGAGGGGCCAATGTTTGCTCGGCCTTATTCCACTGCCCAGGATCAAACCCTAACATGTAAGCTGGAGGTGCTTGGAACATTATAGAAAACACTGCTTTTCCTGTTGTTTAATGTTATAGGATAAATCTATATCCAAACACTGGGCTTTTAGTGCTGCCTTTATTTCATTATTTCATATTTCAGTAATGTCCGGCTTTGATTTTCATCATGATACGATTTTCTTGAGTATGATTTTCAGCGGCATCAGCAACAGAGACTTAAAAATAATTCTGGTATAAATAACACTGATTGTTCTAGGAAGCATTCTGGTTTCCATTTGTAGTCCTTTTGCAGTCTGAGTAGTATTGACCAATCACGTTTGAGCGGGCTTTGGTTGCATGCAGGTAAACAGTCTGTGTGGAGAGCAAAAGAAATAACCCATTGGCTATTTTTTTTAATTCTAGCTTTTTATTAGTTTTTTAAATTTAATTAAAAGTCTTGGCCCAGATATCCTTTATCTGGATATCCACTGGCTACACCAGAACCCCCGAAATATTGGCTTTTGCCCCCAGAGGCTAAATCGTCATCAGACCGATTAGCCGAAGGGTTCCGAGATTGATGGCCCACTGATAAAAGCCCTTGCATTTGCTGTATTATGAGTATTAAGAAACAGGTGTATGTGGCGACTTTCCCTTTCAAATTAGCATTAGTGACCTTTGAAGTGAGGTCCAAAAACACACCTGCAATTACCGATTTTCGCCATAGGTGCCGCCAAAGAGAACAAAACAGAGATCTTTGAGATTGCTCCTTTAACATATACCGATCGTTATGATCTGCTATCACCTGCATATCACAGAGATCCACTTAAAATTGATACAGTCTGGGAGCAAAGACTTTGTTTCTGGGAAAGTTTTTCCTAGTGTATGCCTCTTTTCCCGATAACCAAGTTTTTATCTCTTCTATTTTAGGAGTTTTTCCCATTTCATCCCTAATAGCTCTCTGGAGTCTTTCCCCACCTCCGTATGAACCCAGGTGTGCAGGATCGTAATAAATTGAATTCATGAATGGTTCCATTTTCTCTGAACAGGTCACGCTGCTTATGGTGATATCGACTTTAATACAAATGAGAGATGATTTTTTAAAATGTAATTATTTAATTGAATTGAATTTTTTTCTTCATATTTTCACAAGAAGATACATAACTTGAACAGTGTTTTTTGATACAAGTGTGCATCCTATCGAATACATGATTCATGGAAATTGTTGGATGATTCTTAAGTTTAAAAGCAGTTAAATCAGCTATCAGGGTATACAAACACAATAGATGTTGCCAATCAAAATTCGGAGTCTGCTCTAACAACAAAGCAGTCATGCTACATACATTTCAAAACTTTTTCAGCATTCATCAAATCCTCCATCAGCTGTTGCCATCGCGCTGCACAGCGTAGGTCTCAGATCATAGACATTATTTCTTCCATCCTGCTTAAGCGTCGTTCATTGACTCTAACACACGGATCATTCATTCAAACCTTTATTTCAACTCGAAAAGACACTGAGGTTTCCCTCATTTGCAGTGACGTCGAGCTTACAACATAAAACAGAGACATCATAGCACATGTCTCAATCAACAAGCAATAATCAATCAATCTACAAGCAATGATAAAAATCAATTGGTCAGTCAGTCAAATTAAAATAAACAATGAAACAATGGAATGCTGCTAAAAACAATTACAGCTGGCGACACAGTGGTTAGAAATGATGGTTTTAAATTCGCTATATGAGGGGAGAGTCTCAAGCTTTAAAGTGCGTTGGAGGACATTCCATGAGTAAGGGGCATCGAAGGAAAATGCAGATTTTCCATGTTCAGAGCAAGTTCGGGGGATCTTAAGGACTGGCCAGTCACTAGATCTAGTCAAATAGGTTCCAGAATTCCATTCTAA
>OMKK01091593.1:5120-20271 GCA_900302305.1 Polymixia japonica
TTCTGCACTATTTTATTTTATCTTGCTGTGCCTCGGTTCATGAAATGTTTTAATTTCTTGGATGTCTATGTTAAGCACTTTGTAACCTTGTTTTGAAAAGTGCTCTACAAATAAAGTTTACTTACTAGTGTCATCCATGGTATCTTGTGGAATATGCCAGTGTGCGTCATGGTTGAGTTTGGATGTTTATTTACCTTACAGTCCAGTTCAAACGTCGTACTCATTCAGCTCCTCAATGTTTCTGATAACCAACACTGGCTTTCTCAGGCGTACCACTGAGTTTGATGAATACTTGAAGATAGGCATAACAAACTACAAATCTACTACTGTAGCCTACTGTAGTTTTATATAATCATTCTTAAGTTTCAAACATGTTGAATGAAAAACATAATCTGGCTAAAAACATCTCATATCCCTTCTTGAAAGACAGACTTCTGTGTTATGGTTAATATGCTGATTATGATTATGTCCCTTGTTGGTCATGTTGATCGTTTATTTTTGTGAACGGCCGAATGGTGCATCACTTTAAATGTTGGTGATGCAAGGAATTGTGGGATGGCATTATCTACTTTACTTTCGTAAAGGATGGTCCAGTGTACCCTATGCTAAAGGAGATAAGAAAGGAAGCATTGAAGCACCTTTCCTTAGCATTTAGAGAATTCGAACAGCTCTTATCATGGCTGCCACTTATATGCTTCCGGGTCATTCACAGTTAGGAATCTTTCTAAGCAAAAGAAACAATACGAAGCCTTTGGGTTAAAGGTTATATTGATAATACTTTTATGTCTGTAGCACTTTTAACACCCCCTTTATTATTGAGGTAGTGCTTCCTGCGTTCTTTGTTATGTGTACTCCCGTACGTATAAGGTAAGTCCTCTTGGTTTAATCTATGCGTGTGTGTTTACCTAATGTAACTCCTTGCAGTGGACCGCTGGATACCAGGTAATTACAGCAAATATCAAATAAACTCAAACAGCAATGGTAAAATAAGGGATTTATATATTTATAATATTCAATACAAAATATAGTAATTATAGTAATAACATGTGTTTTCCCTTTCATATCAACCAACAAGCACTGTTACAATCAACCCCCTTCACAGGTAAGTAATCACAGCTTAACCCTGTTCAGTCCAAGAAAAAAACTATGAAAAAAATATTTTTGTGTTTTCTTATGCAATTGGGCACTAATTACAAGAATCAAAAAAAAAAATTTCATAGACCCCCCATTTTTAAAAATATGGAACTCTACCATACGGTTGAGATAAAGTTCATGGTAAAACATAGTAATTATTGTGTAATAAGACATTAATACATTTTTATGGTATTTAAACACCAAAAAATACAGTAAATGAAGTATAAAAGGTAAAATGTCTAAAAACACTTCATATTAATATTATCTGTATCTGTTATCTGTTTCTGTTGCGTATCAAGGAACCGTATATGGGCACTTAGTAGGCTACAAAGCTCTGAACAAGCCAAATCAATGGAATCACTTCGGTCATGAACTAACCAAACACAGAAAGGTCCAGAAACATTTCAGGCAAATGAAGCTCATAAACAGATCCATGAGGACCTTGTCCATCTATTGAGTGTGGTATTCCTCGAAGCATTTCTTTTCTCCAACCAAACACAGGAAAGCACTGCACTTCCCGCATTTCCACCAGACTCCCGTTGGGCATTGGCTGCACCACCCCCGGTTTTGAGTATGGAGTGGCCAATGTCCATAGTTATCATAGCGCACATCTGGCTGTGGCCGTGGGGGTCTCGGAGGTGGTGGAGGAGAGGCAGATGATGGTCGGCTACCTCGGGGTGCTGGTGGAGAAGCATTGGGGGATGGTCGGCTACCTCGGGGTGCTGGTGGAGAAGCATTGGGGGATGGTCGGCTACCTCGGGGTGCTGGTCGGCCAACTCTGCCGGCAAGATTGTTTACCTGCTTGAGGCTGTGGGCCACTGCCAGGCGGAACCTTTTTAAAGGCATTGGCTTCTCTTTCAAAAGGGCACAGTCTCTCTTATAGACCAGCCAAGAGTTGGCGATGCTGACATCCAGGGCGTAGCCAAATAGTGGGAAATACCAGCGCCGGGACTTGGCTGGTGTTTTGTAAAGGTGCACCAGCATGTCAGACAAGTCGATGCCACCCATATGTCGGTTGTACGCTGGGATGAGCGATGGGCATGGGATGGCAATCTTGTCGTTGGCTTCCTTACTCCACCGCTGGATGGTTGAGAGAGGCATGACCCCACACGCACTGCTGAGGAAGGTGACGCACTTATTGTCCACCCATTTCACAGCCAGAACCCCTTCAGCAGACTTGTAGTCTACAGCTCCACAACCTCTTTTCATGAGCTCTCGGTCGTCAATCATCTGTGCCCCACCGATCCAGTTTGACCTCACAGTGCTGATGGCCTTCAGTGCGAGCTTTGCCTTCAGGCTCTGGATGAGGTCAAAAAATTGTGAAAAAATAGTCAAAAAAGACGACTGAAAGGCGTGGCTGTGTAATGGTTCTGCACAGCACTGTGACTACTTTACTCCCCAGGGGTAGGACCTGCTCTTCCTCACTGAGGTCCACATTGAAAAATGTGGACTGCCCCTGGTAGAGCAGGAGGTCGTGGATGATTCCACTGGAGCTGGCACGGCAGAATATTTTGAACCCCCAAGGGTCTGGTTTGTTGGCAATGTATTGCCGGAGAGTTCCTGCCCTGGTGCCTTTGTAGGATACCATCACTTCATCCACGCTGTGTTGGTGTGTTGAAGGGATTAGGAGACACTGTTGGCGGAGCATGTCGAAGAGGGGCCGAATTTTGAAAAATCGGTCAGGGCTGCCTTCCATCCCCAGGTTGTCATTGAAATGGAGGTACCGGCGTAGAAGCATGAATCTCCTCTTCGACATCATATCTGCGATCAAAGGGAAACGGGATTCCGAGCTCCAGTAGTCGTCGATAGCCGGGAAGTGGAACACTCCCATGTAAAGGAGCATGGCCAGGAAGCATTCTATCTCCGCAGAGTTGGTTTTGATAGGGTCCCCTAACATCTGGGCGGAGTAGAGATTAGTATTATGGGCAATATGAGCAACCATCTCATCTGTGAAGAGCATCCTATAGTATTGATAGGGTGTCTTCACAGCATCAGGGGTAAAAAGGTGGCTTCAGGAACATTGAATGGATCAATATCCACCTTCTTCCAGATTCTTCTGGCTTCTCTCTCTTTTTTGTCTGTTGCCTTTTTCCTCTTTGCACCTGGGGGTGCGCATGGGTCAGGGCAGGTCTCATCCATCTCATCAACACTGACTGCTTTCAATTTGGATAAGGGACTACGGATGAAAACTAGCATTCTTGCTAAATCCGGTGTATTTACAGTTCTTATGTATGCTCTGTTCATCAATGCATGCTGTCCCTTCCAAATAAACAAATAAATGAAATGAAAAAATGGATTTGCGTTTTTTGTTAATCGCACCTGGGGGTGCGCATGGGTCAGGGCAGGTCTCATCACATCTCCAGTAATATTGAATCTCAAAGGTAATCAAATAAACCCCACATGGCAGGCCTGATACGTTGCTCGGGTATGTTGAGGCTCAAAACAAATAGCCACTTCACTCCGAACGGAGCAAACAAAATAAATACGGACAGTACCTTACTCCAGTGCGAACAGTGTCCAATGTGGGGAACAGATGAAAGGGCCTAGCAGAAGGTAGGGACCAGGCGGTTGGTGAGAGCATGGCCCTTGGACTGTCCCTCCGCTGGCTGTGTGGATCCAGGCACTCCCGCGATGTCGGCTTGCATCTGCGTCCAGTTAGAACACGGGCTACCCGTGGCGTAACTCCGTTGGTAACTAATACGCACTACCCGATTTGGCTAATGCTAGCTACTCCAACTCGAACACGCACTAACCGGTCAGAACACAGGCTACTTGTGGTGTAACTCCGTCGGTCTTCTTGTCCCCACCAGCGAACCTAGACCTCCAGCCAGCTACCCACGCCGCCACGGTCCCCCCGTCCCCGCCAAAGAAACACGACGCGCTCCTTTCACCGTCCCGGATCCAATTAACCAATTTCCTTCTCTCTCCCCCAGGTACATAACTCCACCCCCACTGCAGCAAAATCCAGCAAATCCAAAACCAAGTCACCTTCCTCTCTGCAGTCTCTCCAACTCCTCCCACTGCAGCAAACTCCCTCCAATCATAAACAGTTCAAATTTTATAAGAAAAAAACTTTCCCACAGTCTATAACTAAACATGTTCCAACATATCCCATACTGGTCGCCATACAAATAAGAACATACATCAGTTAGGTATAAAATAAAATGACAGGTAAGTGTGGAAAATATGCGTAAGTACAACATAAATAAAATGCATAAAAATAATAAACCCACTATTTACCCCTGGGTTACATGTCGAATTAAAAAAAATAATACACCCACAGAGATGATTGTGAATGAATAATTTTTATAAAATTGTAGGGTCCAAAATGAACATTTTGTTTATCTCTGTGTAAGATGTCTGACATTTGGTTCCTGATTCTAACAAGGCTTATAATGATGTTGGTATCATGTGGCATCTCTGTGTCGTAAGTGATCAAGAGTTTTACTGTTATGCCATCTACTTCCACTGCCAGGCAGTGATAGGGTGTCTTGTGTGAGCTGGGGTTGGGTTTCTCTGTTGTTTGTCATCTGTGTGTTGGGAGGGGTGTGGTTTACACACCTGGAGTTCATCAAGTCATCAGCCAGCAGTATATCAACACTGGATTTCCTGTCATTCATCGCCAGATCGTAATCAGTGCTACACAGTTAGTGGCATTCTCGGCCGCTCTTTTCTTTCTTAGGCTGAGTTGTAACCTGCCTCGTTTAACCAGTATTTTCTTGTTCTCTCCAGTTCCCGGTTTACCGACTCCTGCCCGTTTCATCGACTTGCTTTCTTGCCTTCTACCTGACCACTGCCTGCCTAACGACTTCCCTCGACTTTCACCTATCCCTTAAGCTAACCACTAGCATATGCCCTTCGACCACTGCCTGGACTTCCGAACTGTATCTGCTTATGCCCCAACCTGGACTGCCTTACCACCCTAGAGCTATTGTTTATTTATCCCAGTCATTTGTTAAATTAAACCTTATTATTAATCTTACAAGTACGTTGTCTCTGTCATGCATTTGGGTCCACATATTCCTAGAACATAACACTTAGTAATTGCCAGTTAGCAATTAACTACATTAGCTTAATTGTCCTAACAACAATAACCCATCAAATTACAACTCAGCATATTTAGATAAAATTAACAACTACCAACAGCCATAGTCCTTACAACCTTAACGAATGTGTTGTCACCGGTCAGATTGTCAAAATTTGAAAAATAACAGCTTCAATCCCTGAGGAGCTACGTTAGTATTAGTGACGGTTGCGTCCAGTTACCTAACGTTATAGTTCCCTCATACAATGTATAATGAAGATGTGCACCAGAAGGTATTTAGAAGTGGGTATACGCAATGCCAACTGACAAATAAGTAGGTATAAGCCGTATACCTGCATATACCCTGCACTACACAACTGCTTAGATGACAAGATAAACGGTACATAAAGCTAGATAGCCATAACCTAAGATTACCATAGATTATGTTACATGAATCTTGAAGCAACACCACACAAAGTAACCTGGGCGGCGTGGCTCAGGAGGTAGAGCGGGCCATCTAGTAATCGGAAGGTTCCTGGTTCGATCTCCGGCTCCTCCAGAGAGTGTGTAGAAGTGTCCTTCAGCAAGACACTGAACCCCTAACCGCACCTGATGAGCAGGCTCTGCCAACAGTGCATGAATGTGTGTGTGAATGGGTGAATGTACCATATACCAAGAGTAGTCAAGATGGCGCCATGGACGGCTGCTGTGTTGTGCGCTCCTCACAGACCTAGCAGCTTTTTTGTTATTATGTTGTTTTTTAGTTCTGTTTTCATACGGAAGGTTACGGAAGCTTTTATAGATATGACAGAGGCACTACTGGACATACAAAATTTGATGCTCACCCACCCAAAACCGGAGTTTTCACACGAAGATCGTTTGTTCATACGAACTGCAGCAGACCCGATCAACGGAGCGGTGCTGCTGAAGACAACGAGACGCAGACGCCGAAAAAGGGGATGCCGAGTCGGGCTACTGGTGAGACTGAGAAAGCGAGCCAACCGCCCCCCGCTCCCCAGCATTCTGCTCGCCAATGTACAATCTCTGGACAACAAACTGTGCGAGTTGAGAGCAAGGATATCATTCCAAAAATAAACAAGGGAGTGCAACATCATATGTTTGACGGATACCTGGCTCGGAGAGGAGACTCCAGATCAGGCCATTGAGCCTCTGGGTTTCTCCGTGCACCGCGCGGACAGAGACAAAGAACTCTCAGGGAAAAGCAGGGGAGGAGGAGTTTGCTTTATGGTCAATAATGCTTGGTGCGACCCAGGAAATGTCCATAAACTACAGTCCTTTTGCTCCCCGGACATGGAGTATATTTCTCTACTGTTCAGGCCGTTCTGGCTACCGAGGGAATTTACCGCTGTTGTTGCGCTGGCGGCGTACATCCCACCGAGCGGAGACACGGACAAAGCACTCAAAGAAGTATAGCTACAGAACAATCAGCAACACAGAAAGTAAACACCCAGAGGCTGCTTTCATCATGGTTGGAGATTTCAACCAAGCATCTCTGCGTAAAGTATTACCAAAATACTTTCAACACATCGATGGACACAACATCCTGGACCATTGCTACACCCCATACAGGAAGTCATACAAGCCCCTCCTCCGCCCGCCGTTCGGCAAATCAGACCACTCTTCCATCCTGCTTCTGCCTGCCTATAGGCAGAAACTGAAGCAAGCACCGCCCACCATGAAGGAAGTGCAGATGTGGTCTGACCAATCGGACGGGGCACTACGGGACTGTTTTGGTCACGCGGAGTGGGAAATGTTCCGTGATTCATCAAACAACAACATTGACGAATACACGGAAGCAGTCACTGGCTTCATACAAAAATGCATTGAGGACGTTGTACCGAGGAAAACAATCCGTGTTTCCAAACCAGAAGCCATGGATTAACAGTTCTGTGCGTGTGGCTCTAGCAGAGAGGGACACAGCACACACATCCGGGGACAGAGAGGAGGAGAAGAGAACAAGGTACAACCTCCGCAGTGTCATCACAACAGCTAAGAAAGAATACAGAGTCAAGATTGAGGAACAATTAAGCAGCAATGACTCACAAAATGTATGGAAGGGACTACACAATATCAGACCTGAATAGGAGACCCAGCAGCGCAGCTAACATCGCTGCCTCTCTACTGGACGGGCTGAACAGCTTTTACGCTCGTTTTGAGGTTAAAAACAATACAAACCTCCCGGTAAGAGCCCCCACCACCGCCGAGATGAGCAGTGCCCTAGTCATCACCAAGGCCGATGTGCGCGCTGAATTTAAGCACATCAACACCAGGAAGGCAGCCGGGCCAGATCACATCCCAGGCCGGGTGATCAGAGCATGCGTGGGGGAGCTGGCGGGGGTGTTCATGGACATATACAACCTGTCCCTCTCCTTGGGTGTGGTCCCCTCCTGCTTCAGATCAGCCCACATTGTGCCAGTACCAAAGAAGAGCAAGGTAACAAGCCTCAACGACTGGCGCCCAGTTGCTCTCACCCCCATACTGAGCAAGTGTTTTGAGAAGCACATCAAGACACTGCTCAACGGCAACCTACTGCTCAGCCTGGACAAACACCAATACACCTACAGACAAAACAGATCCACAGAAGACGCAATAGCCACAACACTACATGAGGCCATCACCCACCTGGAGAAGGCGGGGAACTATGTGAGGATGCTGTTTGTGGACTACAGCTCAGCGTTCAATACCATAGTCCCCGCCAGACTCAACACCAAGCTCAGGGAACTAGGAGTCAACCCCAGGCTATGTGACTGGATCCTGGACTTCCTGTCGGATCGACGCCAGGTGGTAAGGATGGGCCCCCACACCTCCGCCCCCCTGACTCTCAGCACTGGAGCCCCTCAGGGCTGCGTCCTGAGCCCTCTCCTCTACTCACTGTACACCTATGACTGCGTAGCCATGCACAGCTCCAACATGGTGATTAAATTCGCCGATGACACCACAGTGCTAGGCCGAATCGCCCAGAATGACGAAACGGCCTACAGGAGGGAGGTTGACAACCTGGCAAAGTGGTGCCAGGAGAACAACCTCTCTCTAAACGTGGACAAGACCAAGGAGCTGGTCATAGACTACAGGAGAAGGGGAGAGAAGCTGGATCCCATTACCATCGATGGGGCTACAGTGGAGAGAGTCAGCAGCTTCAAGTTCCTTGGTGTACACATCACCGACAAACTCACCTGGGACATTCACACAAACCATGTGGCAAAGAAGGCCCAACAACGCCTCTACCACCTCAGGAGGCTGAAGAAGTTCGGCATGACACCCAAGATCCTGAAGGCGTTCTACAGAGGCACAACAGAGAGCATCCTGACAAGGTGCATCACCGCCTGGCGGGGGAGCTGCACTGGCCTCAACCTCAGAGCGCTGAGCAGGATCGTGAAGACGGCCAAAAGGATATGTGGATGTGAGCTTCCCTCCATCCAGGATATTTACGAAAGCCGGTGCGTCAAAAAAGCCCGGAATATCATCAAAGACTAGTCACCCCAACCACGGACTGTTCCAGCTGATGCGGTCTGGAAAACGCTACCGCAGTCACACAGCCAGAACCAACCGGCTAAAAAACAGTTTCTTCCCCCAAACCATCAGACTCATCAACAGAACCCACTGACACTGAGTATATATCTGTAATATCTGCATACTGTGCACTTTTACCATCTACATACTGCATACTTTTCCAGAATTATACATAGTCATCCTGCTGCTGTTTATTTTTATTCTTACTATATTCTATTCAATTTTTATTCTAGTGGTTATTTACAGTGTTTATTTATATTATATTGGATGCTGCTATGGTTGAGGAACGACAACAAAGAAACTTTCACTCTTTCCTGCTGTAAAAAGTATTGAATGACGTGACAATAAAGGAATCTGAATCTGAATCTGATCTCATGTCTAATTCCATTTCTGCTGAGTAGTGTCTGGTAAGTCTTCCCTATGAATTCGGTAGCAGTCAGACCTGATACATGTAATCTTCCCGTATGGGGCTGTGTCACCTCTCTGTTGCTTGCACTGTTGTCATAACGCAAACCTATACCCGTCCCTGGACTCTGGGTCTATTGATCTGTTTTAATCTGTGTGTACCAACTCAAGAGCTGCTTTGGCTCTCAAGCCAGGCGGCCTGTTCCTAGTCTGGACAAACCTTCCCTGAATGTACACTTGTAGGCTTGTCTACATTACCCTTGATTGTCGTACCGTCAACAACATTTTGTAAATCTTTGAACGTCATCATAGTTACAGTGCCCTAGGATCTCATGCCATGTCTGCATACCATAACATCCCTGACACCAGGGGCGGGTCTACGCAGGGGCAAGAGGGGGCCTGGCCCCCTTAAATAAACGTTGTGCCCCCTCAAACTAAATCCCCCAAAATATTATATTTCATGTATTTTTCTCAATGCCCCCTCAAGATTTGTGGCTGCCCCCTCATACATGCCTGGCTAGACCCGGCCCTGCCTGACACTGGTCATCACATTCATCTTTTACTGTGTGCAGGTAGTACAGTCTGTTACGCTCATGAATATGAAATCTAGTACCGTATCTGTCTAGTGGGACGTGTTTCCCTTCCTAGAGGATTACAGTCGCTCCGTTGGCAGTAGTTGCTTTCACAGAAAAGATGGCCTGCGAGTACGAGGGGATGTGTAAGGCCTTTACCTCCGCGGCTACAGCGGGTCTGCACGACGTTGCGTCGGATGCTGTTGCTTCTCAGTGTCCTCGTAGCTCCGCACTTTAGTTTTGAATTTGGCAAAAAGGCGTCGTCAGATTGCTTAACAGGACTAGATGTTTATAATCCCTGATGAAATCGGCACGACGCTGGACGTGTCTTCTTTGGTAGGTTTGGTAGATGTCTTCTTGGGTGGGGTTGGAGATGACCACTAGGTGCCACCAGCACCACCCAGGATTCATTGGGTGTTTCCTTCGGTTCTAGATTTGTTCGCAGAGTAAGAACAAATTCAGGTAAGAAAATGCTGATGAATCCCGGATTTGACAGACTGACAGATTTGTGCATACGCGCTGTTTGTGAATGAGGCCCATTGTCTTTTTCGGAATAAGGGCAAAAACTGGAATATTAGTCTGCATGCAAACGTACTTATTGACAGACATTTGCGTTTATAGGGCTGGCCCCGCTCCAAAAAAGGTCACTGACAATAATATGTTTTTCTACAACAGTGGGTCCACGCCTATAACCTGAACCTTTGCAGAATGAATGTGTGATAATCCTCAAATTGTGCTATTAACCCCACATTACTAACAGGTCAGAACCTGAATATAAATCTAATTTGGAATGTGAAAGCTCACACAAATGTCACAACCATTGACATCAAAGGTTGCCAATTGCATGGGGCAAGCAAAAAAAAAAAATTCGGGCAAAGGGAGTTTGCTTGAGATATATGTCAATAAATGAAACATTTGAATGTCCTCAGGCTCTCCCTCTCACCGTCTCCAACACACAAACATGCACCAGCTGGCAGCTGCCCAATCATCCACTGTCAGGTCAACACGGCAACATCAACTGTCAGGGATGTAAACTCACCTTTTTGAGTCCAAAATGGGTCACCTACGTGCTTGTCTAGATCCCATGAGAAAGGTTTTAGTAGGATGGGGAGATCTAATGCATTATTGATACATTGTAACTTGAGCTAATGAGAAATATCACCAGCCTTGAAGCCTTGGAAATAAAGACTATGAGAAACAAGGCCTGAAGGAATTACAAAAGCCGAGACGCTTGGTCGTATTTTAAGGCAGGATTCATCAGTGAAATTAAAGTCACAAGGACTCATAGCCTACTGCTTGTTTGTGGACAGGTTTGTAAAAGTATTTCAATAATGCGAGCAACACATCACATTTCCGTTACTACTCTAATCTATCACTGGGTATCAGCCGATGTCCGTTTAATGTTATTTGTTTAAGATTGATTATACATCTCATGTCTCGCATACCTGTCAGCATCATGAATATCAAATTGATGTAATCTATCTTGCCAGAAGCTTTGGCAAGTTGTTAGTCATTTTAAATTGTGACGGCCTGCCCCTCTGTCTGCTCACTGGCTGTGACTTCCCTGGGTGGAGGTTGTGGGCAGGTCGTCAGGCCAATTTGCCTCACCTGTGGGTGTGTGGGGAGCAGGGCTGTCTAACCTAGCATGCTCTCTCTGTTGCTGCGTCCAGACGGGTGTTTGAGTCCAGGTATCCACCTGCCGTGTGGACTCAAGTATTATATCCTCCTGCATCCAACATTACATACAGCACACTCCACGCATCCATACACTGCACTCATGATAATTAACATTAACGTTCATGCACATACCTTTTGGTTTATTTTGATTTAAGTTTACTTTTGAGTTACTTGTGATTTATTATTACTTAGATGATTTATTAATAAATTACTTTCTATTTTGGTATTTCATGTGTGGAGTCCCTTTTTTGCCACCTCCTGACCCGGGTTGTGACAAAATGGGGGCTCGTCCAATCGTTTGATACAGTTTATTTGGTAGACAAGTAAACGTCTATTTAGGTTGGTAAGGGTTCATTGGGTAAAATTCAGCCTGGTTGGTCTGAGTATGCTGTTTTGTGGCTGGCATATGGTTTGTGTTCCTGTTAGGAATTGTAGTTTGCCTTAGTGATTGGTTGGTTTCAGAAGGTTGATTGGCTCATTGGAAACACTTGTTGAAGCCAATTAGGTAGCTGCCAGTGTTGGAGTTCCACACATGACTCTTGTCTTCTTGATTTCAGTTTCGAGGGAGGATTTGGTTGGTGGAGTTTGGAAGTAGTAGAGCATTTGTCTTTAAGTTTCAAGTTAAAGGTTGGCAATGTTTTGGTTGTAATAAACTAACGTTTGGAACTTTGAGTTTGGTTGGGTTGGGACAATCAGTTAACATTGTATGGAACCGTGAATCCTCTGTTAGGCTAAGAAGGCTGGTTTCCAATAGGGGGACAGGTCTTGGGGAAATTTGGTGTGGCTGCAAAAGTGGGTAGAGCAGTTGTCTCGGGGGCACATCCATGGTGCAAGAAAGGGTCGCTGGTAACAGTTGTTTTTTCTTCCCAGTGGGCTACAGTGCATAATTACCCCCCATCAGTAGCGGCACGAAGACTAGGGAGGGAGTGAAGGTAGTTATGGGGTCGCTAAGGTATTAGTTAGTCAGGGCTGGGGAGGTTCCATTTTGGTTTGGCTGTCCCGTTTGTTTGGGGTTCCAATTGATTGTTTTCTTGTTTTTTTTTGTCAGTTTGTGTACAGTGTAAGCATGGCATCAATAGTGGATGAATTTGTTGACTCGCTGTCGGTAGCGCTGCTAGATCAGTGTACTAAGGACCAGTTACTGCTAATTGCTGGGAAATATGAGATTGAGATATCAGATAAAAAATTAAAGGAGTCTTAAGGGCAGTTTGAAAGCAGGGTTGTTGGAACAGGAAATTCTTCAACCTGCTGTGGGGACTCGGTCTTCGGTTTCTGCAGGTACGGTTTTGAGCAGCAAAAGGAACTTCTGTTAAAGCAAAATCATGAATTGCAGCTACAAGTACAGCTGGAAGAGATGAAGCTAAAGACTGAGATGGTTAGGTTAGAGTTGCAGAATAAAAAGCTACACTTAATTCAAGAGGGTATATTGCCAGGTTCGTCTGATATTGAGAGCCCCGTGGTTCAGTCTGGTGCACCAGTGGCATCTTTTGATATATTCAATAATTTGCGACTGCTTCCGAAGTTCAATGAAAAAGACCCTGATTCATTCTTTTTATTATTTGAGCGAATAGCAGAGTCCAGGAAATGGCCTGAGGGTGATCAGGCGTTGATGTTACACTGCGTCCTGACCCGTAGAGCCCAGGAGGCGTGCTCCACGTTGAGCGCTGATGATTGTAAAGTTTACCAGGCGAGTTAAGTCTGCGGTGCTTAAAGCGTATGAGTCGGTCCCTGAGGCGTACCGGCAGCGGTTCCGCGGTTGGAAAAGAGGAGAGGAACGGTCTCATGTTGAGTTTGTGCGAGACCTGACTGCCCATTTTGGTCGCTGGTGTGCAGCGTCGGAGGTCGACACGTTTGAGGAGCTGTGCGACCTGGTGGTATTAGGACAGTTTAAAAACTCGGTACCTAATAACGTGGCTACTTGCATCACAGAGAATAAAGCAAGGACTCCAGGTCAGGCGGTGGTGTTGGCCGATGAGTATGTGTTAATTCACAAAGGCAATTTCGGTGCATCAGTTTCAGAGAAGGTGCGCAGGGAGAGTTGTCATCAAAAAGGTGCAGTAGACTCCTACGCTAAGAGTGATCATGGCGTGCGAGAAAGGCAGGCAGTAGCTAGAACGTGTAATTACTGTGAAGGCAGTGGAAGAGTGAGTGTCCAGTCCTCAAATCAAAAAATAAATTCTCCAATGCACAGGTAAGACCAGCTGCTCTGGCCATTTCTTTTAGCCCAGCGGCAGCAGGTTGAACCCATACAGCAGAAGAGCATGAAGGATTTTGGACCATTCATTTCTGAGGGTTTGGTGTCTTTGCCAGGTAAGGTCAAGGTTACTTTATTGGTACCCGTAGGTAGCTTTGGTTGCAGAGAGTCATACAACTTAAGAGAAAAAAGACACGCAATAGGCAGTAGGACAAACATAAATAAAACGTTAAGAGAAGACATTTGAGTCCATGAGGGGCCATCACCAAGTCCAGTATATACATAGTGCAAATACAAAGAGTGTCAGGAGAAAGACATCAGAGTCACACCAACAACAACGAAAGAACTAAAACATTTTACATTTTGTTCCTCTGAGTGATGGCTGCTGGAACAAAGCTATTCCTATAGCGTTTTGTTCTGCACTTTGGGATTGTGAACCTTCTTCCAGAAGGAAGAAGCTGAAATTCACGGTGCAGAGGATGGAAGACATCCTTTTAGAATTGAGCCAGTTAGGCGCTCTAGTTGTCTGGTGTACAGAGACTCTGAGTTGAGCTGGAACTCGCCAATCAGCTTACTAGACCATTTTACAATCTGGTTCAGAGAATTTCTGTTTTTCAAAGAAAGATTTCAGGTGCTTTTCAAAGAAAGATAAACAGGTGCCAGTAAAGACACTGCGTGATACCGGCTCAGCTGACTCGTTTGTGCGCGAGTCTGTTTTACCCTTTTCATCTGAGACTGACACAGGAGACGTTGTGCTGGTCAGGGGGATGGGGATGGTGGTGTTCCCTGCGCCTGTCCATAGCCTGTGTCTTGCGTCAGGGTTGGTGAATGGTGACGTCGAGATGGGTGTGCGCACGGAGTTGCCAGTGGATGGCGTGGACATAATTCTGGGGAGTGGTCTTGCTGGGGAGCGGGTGTGGGCCGCTGGTCCTCTTCCCAATAGAGTCACTAAAAATATGCCTAGTCAAGGTCAGCCAGGAAGTGTAGCAGATGTTGCCATTGTGTATCCAGCCTGTGCGGTCACGTGCCGTGACCACAAGTGTCGGGAGTTTCCAACTCTGCCTTCCTGGTAGTAGGACGTTGTGCGTCAGTGCGCATGACGCACAAAGTCCTACTACTGTTGGCAGCCAGAGAAGTGGTCCAGGAGAACAGGGAACTGTGTGGCTCACAACATGGACATCCTTCCCAAGACTCAACACAAACCCCATTTATAACAGAGGCGTTGGCCCAATTACCTAATTGCATCCACCTGGATTACTTGGCTCCACCAACCAATAAATGTATACAGTGTTACTTTAAAACGCAAACTAAAAGAAATACATCTAATACTACAGTATAACAACTAATAAATGTTTTAAATAAATATCAAAATGAACACTATTTACACTGCAGGAACTATCCAAATTGGTAACACATCCAAAAACCTAAATAATATAGAAATATATATAACTATAACATATACATTAACAATTGGCATTCTCACCTGAGCTCCGTGTCACCTTTTCTGTGTCAACGCCGTAGTCAACACCTGCCGAGCGGCCGAGATAAACGTCACCGCGTTTTGGGCGTGGCCTCTTCTGTGACCCAGCCAGCACACGAACCATATAAGTGCAA
>OMKK01091595.1:0-19647 GCA_900302305.1 Polymixia japonica
TTTTGAAATCGATGTAGCTGGTATTGATCAGCTGCTTGCATGTTGTGGTGGTCTAGATTTCCAGCGCTGCTATGACGATGATTTCTCCTCACGTGGTAGCCATTGAATTCCCCCCATCTGCATGTCTGATTTCTCCAATAGATCTATCTTGGTGAAACTGCACTGTTTGGATGTTGTTTCCTGGGCGCCTTTAACATGAATTTATTCATTCTTTATTCATGTGTTTGTTTTTTTTTCATTTACAGTAAACAAATTTTGTGACTTCCTCCTGCCTCTACAAGGTTTTCTGTTTTGATGTTTCTCTTCAGTGTAATTTTAACCCACCAAAAACAGTAAAGATGCATATATTTCCTTTGATCAATGTCCTCGCTCCTCTCCTTGCTCTTTCCTCAACTTTTACCTCGCAGTTGTCATTGCTGTTAATGAGCTTTGGTGTCAGTGATACTTAAGACAAGTTCATGCTGATGTGCACGCTGGCAATTAAACACTTCACTCTTGTGTTTTCCTATTTTCACCGTTACCAAAGAATTACAGCATTGTGCATCAACTACAGCTGCGGTCAGCTCTGCCCGTTGTAAAAAACGCGATGTCTTCGTGTGTTGTGCAGGTGGTTGTCAACGCCCTGCTGGGGGCCATCCCTTCCATTTTCAATGTGCTGCTGGTGTGTCTCATCTTCTGGCTCATCTTCAGCATCATGGGGGTCAACCTGTTCGCGGGGAGGTACTACGAATGCGTCAACGCAACCTCCGGGGAGCGTTTCCCTCTGTCGCTGGTGAACAACGAGACAGACTGCTTGAATCTGAAAGAAAGCGCTCGCTGGAAGAACGTCAAAATCAATTTCGACAACGTCGGCGCGGGCTACCTCGCGCTGCTGCAAGTGGTGAGCAAATGCTGGATTCTGAATAAATAATGGTACCGTTTATGCGTATCGCGTGAAGACGTTTGTCGTTCATCGCACGACATGGCTTTTTGGCTGTAATATCCTTCATATCTATACAGGCTACATTCAAGGGCTGGATGGATATCATGTACGCTGCTGTGGACTCTCGCAAGGTAATTACAGTTTTATGTTCAGTTCAGCATTTCATATTTTTAATCTTTACATCTTTTCAACTTAGTGGCCTTGCATTTTAGTTTTAAGTCTTACATGTATACTGTGTATATTTGATAAGATAGTTTAGATAGATATCTTTCTTAATTGTCTACAACTAAATAAACAATATCATCTTCAGTATTGACATACAGCTGCCGACTACAACATCCTCCCAAACCTTAAACATTTACTCTGGATAAAAGGAAGATAGGCTTGCCATTGACTGGCACCAAAAGATGTCAGATTGTTTGCATTCCATGTCTTTAGATGAAAAAACGTAACCAAACACCGTGAACCCAGATTCATTTATCTTTTCAGGAGACCTGATCGTTTAAACTAAATTAATGATCGATTCCTATTATGTGATATGCTAAAAGAAAGTAGATCAAAGATGTATTTCAATTATCTATGAAAAAAAGTCATCACTGATATGTAAAATTCTATAAGGCTACAAGAATATATCCAGGACAGCATGTGTGAAGGTAGAACAATATCTTTTAAAAAGTAGATGCTGTTACGTTCTGACTGATATGCTGTTTCTCTGTTATAGGCAGGGGAACAACCTCTCTATGAGACCAATCTTTTGATGTACCTTTACTTTGTGGTTTTCATAATATTCGGATCCTTCTTTACACTCAACCTCTTTATCGGTGTCATCATAGACAATTTTAATCAGCAGAAGAAAAAGATAAGTATACTTTTCAAATCAAATCAGATATTTTGCCTTACAGTATTACAGGACTCTACAAATACTTTATTATGTTATTTGCTCACGCTCAATCATTCATTTAGTCATGATGAACTGCACGTCAAAAATAAGTCTGCAAATTGAAATGAAATGCAAAACTATAAAATGTTTTTTGTGTAAAATGTGTAAACTGAATGTTTGTTACATTCAAAGCCTATTTGACTTTTCATTATAATGTGTTAACCATTTATAAAGACTTTCTGAAGGGGGATTGACTCAACATTTTAAAAGCACTGCTCACAATTTATATAGTATTTTCTCGTCACCTTTGCAGTTATTTAATACGCCTTATATCCCCTCTTTACTTTGGAGGTCAAGACATCTTCATGACTGAGGAACAGAAGAAATACTATAACGCCATGAAAAAGTTGGGATCGAAGAAGCCACAGAAGCCTATCCCTAGACCAGCAGTACGTCGAATTATATCTGAACATGACTGCTTCTCATCGATGTTCCTGTATCACATTCTTATCTCGTAGCGTTAAACGTTCATTTTGTTTTGCTTTTCCGATTTCTTCCCATTTCAGAACAAGATTCAAGGATGTGTCTTTGATTTCACTACAAAGCAAGCGTTTGACATTCTAATAATGGTCCTTATATGCCTTAATATGGTCACAATGATGGTGGAAACAGATGACCAGTCTGTTAATAAGGTGAAAGTTCTCTACTGGATTAACCTTATTTTCGTGATCATCTTCTCCGGAGAGTGTGTGCTGAAGATGTTCTCTCTCCGCCATTACTATTTCACCAACGGTTGGAATATATTTGACTTCATCGTTGTTGTTCTGTCAATTATTGGTAAGACGTACCTCTGGCTAAATTTGTGGTATGGAGTTTTGAGCTATAGCTATTCATTTTTGTCATTACACTTTTGGTCTAATATATTTTGCTTCATTTTCCTAGGTATGTTTCTCTCAGAACTTATCGAGAAATATTTTGTTTCGCCAACGTTGTTCAGAGTCATCCGATTGGCTCGGATTGGCCGCATCCTCCGACTCATTAAAGGTGCCAAAGGAATACGCACGCTCTTGTTTGCCTTGATGATGTCACTTCCTGCTTTGTTCAACATCGGTCTCCTCCTCTTCCTGGTAATGTTTATCTATGCCATCTTCGGCATGTCGAACTTTGCTTACGTCAAGAAGGAATCGGGTATTGATGACCTATTCAATTTTGAGACGTTTGGCAACAGCATGATCTGTTTGTTCCAGATCACCACCTCAGCAGGGTGGGATGGCCTACTAGCTCCCCTTCTCAACAAAAAAGAACCTGACTGTGACAGTAAAAAAGAGCATCCTGGCAGCTCTCAAAGGGGAGACTGCGGAAACCCGACTGTCGCGATTGTGTTTTTTGTGAGCTATATTATCATCTGCTTCCTTATTGTTATCAATATGTACATCGCAGTCATCCTGGAGAACTTTAGCGTGGCCACTGAGGAGAGCACTGAGCCTCTGAGCGAGGATGATTTTGAAATGTTCTACGAGGTCTGGGAGAAGTTCGATCCTTGCGCAACACAGTTCATGGAGTACAGTAAGCTCTCGGATTTTGCAGATGCCCTGGACCCGCCGCTATGCATAGCCAAACCCAATAAGGTGCAACTCATTTCCATGGACCTACCCATGGTGAGCGGTGAGCGCATTCACTGCCTGGACATCTTGTTTGCATTCACCAAACGTGTCCTGGGCGAGGGTGGGGAGATGGACATGCTCAGGGGGCAGATGGAGGAGCGGTTCATGGCGTCCAACCCCTCCAAAGTGTCCTATGAACCTATCACCAGCACCCTCCGCCGCAAACAGGAGGATATGTCAGCTCTTGTCATTCAAAGAGCATTCAGACGTTATATGCTGACACGTATTGCTGTTAAGCCTGCCAACACACCCAAGGAGAGGATTCAGGGCGGGGAAACTCTCACTGACAAGGAGAATCTTGTTGTTGACAAATTCAGCGAGATTTCTACTACAGATAAAAATGACACGACACCTTCCACAGCCTCTCCAGTCTCGTGTAATAGCGTGACAACACTGGACAAAAACAAATATGAAAAAGACAAAAGTGAAAAGGAGGTAGAGGGCAAAGATGTCAGGGAGCAGGATATGTAAAGGAATGTTGAAGATGCAACAAGAAGACATTTAATTTAATGATAAATTGTTTACAGCCTTTGAAGGTAACTTATACATCCATTGGACTCCCTTTTTTAGTATGGATATCTATGCCAAACTGACTGTGCTTACTTGACTCCAAAGGTTGGTGCCTAAAACGAGAAAATGACTCGCAATCAGACTGCTGGGACCATTTCTTTTTGGTAGTGTTTTCCTAAGGACAAAGAATGGCTTCTGGCTATTGTAGGAATGTGCAACATTCTTAGCATTTTTACAGTTGAAAACATTAGTTAATGCTTTAAATTCTCTTGCAGCTAGTTCTGCTATCCAGTGTCTTGAATTATTGTAATATTAATGACTGTTGTATTATTTACCAACTTACTTTTCTGATAAGAAAAAAAAAAAAACATTTCAATGATGTTACTTTTAGAATTCATAGGTTGATTGTTTGAAATTTTATAAAACTTTTTATTTATAAAAATAGGTTGCTTCAGGGGTAGTATTGAAAAAGAGTGGTATTGCTTTAAGGCTAGTCTTGCTTACTCATAGACCCTAAAATACTTGACAAATCCAGGGGAGAATGGGAGTTGCTGCAGTTAATTAGAAATATAGACCTGCACGAATGCACATCCATGATTATGCATGCTACAATTTACTATCACAAGTTATTCTCTCTCCATCACACCTCATGATGATATGTAAAGTATAGCGTCAAATATCACATGGGGGTTTTCCACACTTCCGAAAACAATTTCTGAGCAAACAGTCCAAACAAACACAATGACAACTTTTGAGTATCAGTCTCAGAACAACACTTTGGCAGAAATACTTTGCACGTTAAGTTTTGTTGATTCATCTAAATCTGTTATATACTTCATCTCAACCAAATATTTTCTACCTATGTAGTACCTGTACAGTAGTAATATTACAGTAGTAATACAATCTTATTCACTAATTGTCATGTTGCTATATATATATAGCTTTTAGCATACAACTGTTTGCTAACACCAGTGGGTCACACACCTGCAATTTAAATCTTTCACAGATGCAATGCTTAAGAAGGCCAATGTTGTTTGCACATTGTAACTGAACCTCGATTAACCACAAGCCTCTTACCAGTGAAACATTGTATTTGTCACAATGTGTCCTGAGGGGGGGATCTTCTTCAGGAGTATTTGCTTGTATACTCTGTATTATTGGTACTGGAACATCATTGACAAGTGCTCAAAATCTCCTTTAAATACAGGTTTCTTTTTAATATGCACATTCCTTTACCTTTCCCAGATTATTTTTGGTTGTTTTCAATGAAGCTTCAATATATTCTATAATATATGAAAAACACAAATATATTTTATATTATGTGATATTTCATGTGTAATGGAATTAATGAAAAAATGTATGTTATTAGGTGTGATATAAAATAAAATATACTCCATGTGCTGCGGTTTGCACACATACAGGGATATAATACATTTAACTGAGCTGAAAGTTGACTACTTTGATATATAAATGTCTATATGAATACTGTTATATATATATATGAATGATCATTTTTCATGAGATATAGCCCTGTGTTGATAATTATTGACAATGTTATATGGCCATAACATCTGCACCATAGCCACTGTTGTTATTAAACTTTCAACTGCACATTTTTATTCAGAAACTTTCCTGGTGAACTGATAAAACGGAGATGGATTTTTAATATGTTGTTTGCATATTTGTGTTCTTTGTAAACTGGTCACAGTTTATCTCTCAATCCTTATCATACTAAATATCTAAGATTGATAAAAGATAGTTCGGACAATTCTGAATATGATTGTCTCAAGGATATAGCATCACACATCTTGTGTGCCCTTGGCTGTTTCCTACTTTTGTTTACATTTTTTTGCGGTAGTTGTGTTACTTTTGTCAGTTCTTCCCATATTATAAAAAAACCACCATTAATTGTGTCACAACTTCATATGTTATTCCATGTTGTAAAAGTCTAATTACATTTCTGTATGTATATTTTGCTTGTAATAAAAACGTTCAATATGTATACTAGACATTATACATAAACAAACGAATGTTTTGATTACATAATGTAGAGTTTAAAAGCTCCCACCGTTCATATGCATTATGCTTGTAGTGTATGAGTAAACTGCATGCAAGATATTGCTATAACCATCTCACTGAAAAGCCAAAAGAATAAAGATTACATGTACCTCAAGTACCTGTAAAATTGTTTCTTTCATCTCACCTGTGTGAACAACATGTTGCTATTACATCACGTCCACCACCAACTGAATTCTATATCATTACTTGGCTGAAAGTTCATTGGATAAATTATAATAACAGTTATGCGTTGTTTTTGATTTATCTTTCCTTTTTGGTGTTGCATCTGAGTTCTGTATTGAGTTTCTACATTCTATTCTATATTCAAGTTTTTAATTAAAAAAAGAAAACAAATGGAAAACAACAGTAATACATCACAGCGGTATAAAAAACATTCTCCCTTTTTGATGAAAATCTAATGCCACTAATGTATGGATCATTTTTTCTGCCTTTTTACTTTTGTACAACTGGATGGATCAACAGTCTGCTTTTAGCCTTAATGCCAGATTTTGACTTTTTCTCATGTAAAACAGGTCTCCCGAAAAGATAAATGAATCTGTGTTCACGGTGTTTGGTTACATTTTCCCATCTAAAGACATGTAAAGCGAACAATCTGACATCTTTTGATGCCAGCCAATGGCAAGCCTATCTTCCTCCATTGATCAAAGGAAATATATGCATCTGTAATGTTTTTGGTGGGTTAAAATTACACTGAAGAGACAGAAAACAGAAAACCTTGTAGCGGCAGGAGGAAGTCACAAAATTAGTTTACTGTAAATGAATATCTTCATCTTTCTTCATCTATTGGAGAAATGAGACATGCAGATGGGGGGAATTCAATGGCTACCACGTGAGGAGAAATCATCGTCATAGCAGCGCTGGAAATCTAGACCACCACAACATGCAAGCAGCTGATCAATACCAGCTACATCGATTTCAAAAGCCGACAACCCTCCCCCGCCAATTACACAAGTTATCAACCCTAGTTTAGACGGCTTGTCTGCTCGTGTTGCAAAACGCAGTGACATTAACAGAACTTTTATATATGCGCATGCAGTAAATATACACTGTATACGTACATTTGTGTAATCTTTCATTTTTGTTACAACAGATATGGAATCACTTCATTAATATGCTGCATCGTCCGTGTGCCGTAACTGTGTAACGGAAAGTGATCAGTCAAATAATCAACTTGGTAATTTAATGGTGTTGGCTGTTACGCGTAAGAATAATTTGTACGTCAACCCTGAAAACAAATAAAAGCTGGAGGAAGAGGAACAGGACAGGATAGGAACGCTTCGTTTACATGCGTTGAGTTATTTGGATTTCTACTCGCTGGGTCTTGCAGAGCGGCAAAGCTTGCGTGTGCTGTGCTTTGTCTGACTACGGAGAACCCGTGCTCTATAGCAGTGCAGTGAGCTGATGGCAGACAGAGACGCTGGTAAAACGTTGTGGTAATGTGCACTGTGAGCCGGGACAGGTGGGGGATTACGGTGACTCTTACCCTCATGCCCTCGAACCGTGACAGAGCTCTCAGAGGCCTCAGCGCTCGCAGCGTCCTCAGGGACTTGATGGCACCGAGTTCAGCAGCTCCCATGGCGTTGGCTGCCAAGCTGACCAGTGAGACCTGAACAAGCATACACACACACACACACACACACACACACACACACACACACTGTCATTGCTAGAGAATGGACATTGGGGAAAACCTCCAGGGAAACCTATCCCATAGTGAGGTTTTACTTGAGGTCACTTGCCTCCATATTACTAAAGCAATCCATATCATTAAAGGATAATATCAGCCATGATGAATATGATGTCCATTTTCCAGAGTGCCCAGAGTGCACATTCTTCTGTGGTAAACTTTAGCTAGAGGGATTTCCAAGGCCTAAGTATATTTCCTAAATTTTGAAACGGGTGTCGTAACGGATAAAAAGAAAAAAAAGCTTTTCATTATCAGTAGGTCCTACTGATTTGTGTGGGTGGGGGTCAGTAACACTGTGAAGGTAGTTTTATAAGTGAACTTCTCCTTTAATGCTGCATACACACACTTTGGTTGCAGTGCGCATGTAACATGAACAGCATGACACGGGGTCGTGCACATATAAATAAATGGACAAGATTTTCGAATGCTTATCCTCGGAAAAAGAAATACAGTAATATGAAGAACATTTAGAGGCTAAATGTGCCGACTGAAACCGTGTACCGTAATAAATAGCTAAGTTTAAATGGCTGCCAATGGGAAAATCTTGGGCTCTTTGGCACCAGCTCCGGTTTCCATGATCTGGCCGTTAGCTGGCTAGCAGGCTTCAACCTCAGAGTCAAGTCCTGCCCCCCCTGGATGTAACCACAGAGGATGTTAGCTTTCTGAATGTGCGCATTAATTCCAAAAGGTTCAAACATAGTTCAATATACACTACTATCAAAACGCATCTCTTTTGTGCATTATGTTACTACACTTAGTTTGCAGTCTCTGAAACTTGGTTTTGAGTCACATGATAACTGTTTCAGGCATGTGAAAAATCCACAGGAATTTTAGAAGGGAGAGAGGACTTAACATTCACCGTGGCCAGAGTTATCCTTTAAAGCAATCAAAATCAATGCTATGCTATAAGTAATCTATGACAACATATTGAGAAGACCTTGAACATTATATGCCTTCCTCTTTGTATGTAAGCAGAGAGGTATTTTCAGAGAGGAGAACCTACATCGACAATGAGGAAGTCCAGCCAGCACCAGGCGTTCGTGAAGTACTTGGCAAATCCATATGCAACCCATTTCAGTAACATCTCCAGAATGAAGATGTAGGTGAAGATTTTGTCTGCAAACTCCAACACAATCTTAATGGTCTTCCTCTTTTCTATGTAGATATCTTCAAATGCCTGGATGCAAAATGCAATCAAAGTGAGTGATTACAGGCCGTGCAAGTTTCAGTGCCTCTGAATTCAACTGTTGCTGTGGATGCTATTGCCAGATATCATAAGGGCTTACATTTCTATTTATTTTGTACTCAAATGGATACTACACACTTAAGTAACTATTTAAACTGTATTTTCATTCGTTAGGCCGTGCTTACAGGAAAGATTTAAATTGTAGTCAAAATCCTGACATAACTGCAAATTATATATAAATATGTTATATCACTTGTATAAAAGTGTTATCTAATCTTGATGTCTTGAGGTGTGGTATTTAGTACCTCTGCGCACTCGTCCCCTCTCCTTCACCAACATGGCAAAGGTGGGTGGAGGGTGGAGTTCAAACTGAGCGTGCAAAGACTCTTAAAACATAAAGCAAAACCACTAAATCAGGTTAATCGGCGATACCTCTTTAACAGCGCTCATCCCAGCAAAGCACTGACAACCATCTACGCTGTACTAACCAGCGCTCCACTGCTCAGCAGGATCATGAAGATGATGAAGCTCTCAAACCAGTTGCGCTCCACTATCCGGAAACAGGTCTTCCTCAGCGTCCACCATATCTTCCTTCCAGCGCAGTGTCTGGAAGGAAGGCATACGATGTTTTGCTCTTAGAAAACTCAACCTTGATGGAGGTTATGAGTAATCAGCATTGTTCGTTTGTTTACTACACAACAGCCAATGTTAAATTGTACTATGCTATGTACTATACTATACTTTCTTACTATGCCAATTGTGTAAATAATCATTATCAAGTCCAAAAGCCATTATCCCGCCCGGCGCTTTAACAAAAAGAAATTCACATAAAGGAGTTCTCACATAAAGACTCGTAAGCAGCGCGACCCAATTACACTGAAGAATCTCCTATGGGAGCTTTGGTGGATTCATGTTTGCTTTACTTCCTGAAACTAGAATGTTTAGCTGTACTCTATTCAAGGGGCAACCATTCATCTGTTTTAAGGCTATTCATTTTGTTTGTTTGTCTGAATCACAACGGGGCTCATCTTTGTTCCTTCTGGCCAAAGCGCACCTGCACTTTATGTTTGAACAGGATGCACACAATATTATCTTGCATAGCTATATTGTAATAGGAGAATACATCCAGTCCCCTTTTCATACAGTCCCTTCCTAACACTGCAAACTATGACTTGTTGCTTTTTACACAGACAGATCATGTCTTTTGTAAGATATATTTCAATCTATCACTGAATACTGTAAAAAATGGCTTTTTATGGGCTGATGCTTTCAGTTCGTCGTCCTAATTGTGTAAGTGCTCCCAGCCACTGTGCTTCCCTTGCCTACCTGCTGGTAGAGGTTTTCCCAGTAATCCTGAGTCATCAGTCTAAACAGAGAGAGGAAGGCCCAACCGAACGAGTCAAAGCTGGTATAACCATAGTCTGGGTTCCTTCCCGCTTTGATGCACTGAAACCCCTCTGGGCACTGCCTACAACAAATAAACAGCCTGTGAAATCCACACATCCTCACCCCTCCATTACACTCTAATTCACTCACGCAGGAATACATACATAACAAAAACAACAGCAATATTATTGTGCATCAGCCAATATTTACATTCAGTCTGCCAGTAGCCTAATTTGGGCTAAAACATACCCAGCTTCACTGCCAGTTCCACAGAGCAATGGATCCCACTTTCCTGGGAGGTAGTAATAATTATCTGGCAGGGTAGAGAAGTAAAGTCAGTGTTTTGCTAACTAGCCAGTGGTGGGGATTGTGGTTGTCATTATAATACAGATTATCATAACTTCAAACATGGCTAGCAAAGGTGGCTAACAAGCTTGGGAAATACATTGAAAGAAACTACAAGGAAATATTAAAATCTAATTTAGTTTCACATGCCTCACTTATCATTAACAAACTGATTTTCTAACATATTCCTACAAGCCATATCTGTCATTTTTTATTACTCTCTCCCCTCAGGGACAGCGTGGTTAGCTATGTTAGCAATAGCTAACATGACTCTCAAGAATTACAGGCAGGGCCCTTGCTACCTCAATGATAACTGGAGAGAAATAAAATCCCCACCTGTATTGAGAATGTACTCCTCCCAGTTGACACTTTTGTTGACTTGTGTGTCATACGTCCGGTGAGCAGTGGTTGTGTTATAGTTCAGTGAAGCGTTTAAGTGAGTGGAATTAATGGGCATCCATACACACTTATGTTTTAAATGGCCCATAAACAATTGTAACCCTATGAGGGCAAAGACACTCAGGCAGAAGACGGTGAGGATCATCACATCGGACAGCTTCTTCACTGACTGGATCAGCGCACCAACAATGGTCTTTAGGCCTGCCAGATACAGAGTTGTGTGTTAGTCTCAGAGTAGTAGTCTGAGTGTTAAAAGACAAAGCTATCAACTGTAGACATGCATGGATGATTGAGGGTGAACATGCAACAGGCCGGGGGGTGGCAAGATGGGAGGCACCCTCACCAGAGAAACACTATAGTCTTTCTTCATTAACCACAGCCAGTTCAATAAGACCACACCACAACCAAGGAACAGTCCACAACGAAACATTATCCAGGGGGGAGGGGGGGAAAGGAAACAGAAAAGTAGATAGCTCAGCAAACATAAAAACATGGGATCGGTCACTACGCACTATACTGTTACCCCAGAGGTTCTCCCATGGAAAAATACATAGGAAAATAAAAAAATATGTCGAAAAAAGCAAGGAATCCTTTATATGTTGCCACGTCAGATTCTTGCTTTTAATGGCTTTATTGTGGCATGAGAGGGAAACAATTGGGCCACTTAAAGCCTGCTGGAAATCGAGAAAGGGTCCGTAGCCCCTCCCACTTAACTTAGCTCTCACCTGGGATGACCGAGATCGTTTTTAGAGCTCGGAGAACCCTGAATGTTCTGAGGGCTGAGACATTGCCCAGGTCCACAACCTCTGTTATATATCTGTAGTAGGGGGTTGAGGGGTGGGTTGAGGGGTGTCACATACAGACGACAAAGGAAATTAAGAGCAATTGCAGGAAGTGAAGGAATTGAAGGAGTCAGGGAGGAAGCATCACGCAAGAGGCTAGCTAACATGTGGTTTCTAGTACTGCTTACCTGGGATAACTGAAATAGTTTTCAAGGCTCTCAGCACTCTGAAAGTGCGAAGAGCTGAAACATTGCCTAGGTTTACAAACTCAGTTACATACCTGCAGGGAAACTCACAATTACTATGGCATTTTAATAATTTCAAATAGGAAACAACAGCACATGTTATTAAGACTGGAGCCAACAAGCATACTCAGAACTATATGATAAAATTGTGATCTGTTGCGTATCAGGTGAGGAGATTCAACAGGAAATTATGTTTGGATTGAAGGATCCATTTAAAATGTAACATTCCTAGCAAAAACAGAAAAGCAACAGTTTTCAGGTGATATGAACTAAAAACTTGTAGAAAAGGGGATTTTATCAAGCCAAATATTGGCCAATGTTCTTGTTGTCTGTCTTTTATAATAAACAACACAAGGGATGGCATATCTTATTCCAGAATGCCATTATCATGCTTCTGTCAAATCCTAGTTGGCTGGACCATAACAGCGGGACCAACCCTATAAACGCGAATGTCTGTCACCGACTGAGTGCAGTCACATGATTCCGATGACGCACGGAATTCAGATTTCAGATTTCAAATTAAAAGCCCTCTAGCGACAAGGCTTTTGGCCTAGTCTTGTTTTAGTGTTGTATGATACCAGTCACCCCTGTGGAAGCATCGGTATAACTGTCTTTTATAAAAAAGCGGTAATGCTCTTCTTTTTATTTTAATGTATGTGTAGTACCTTGTTTGTGTTGTATGTTTTTCTAATGGACTCTGAGTCTGACAATAAAGTTGAACTGAACTGAACATTATAAGTTTAGAGAGCAAGTGATAAATCTATGACAAAACATGATGGCGAACATTTGTGTGCAATTATTTAAGCGTAATAGTTTGGCTATTAAAAGAATATTTGTTTCCCTTACCATAATTGTTATGGGTTATGCTTTAGATTACATTTTCCTTTTACAGTGTAGTTATGCTATGAGAAATTGTAACAACATTTAACAAATCCAACCATTTACAAGACCTTGAATAAAAACGTACTGTTCTGAATGTTGGAGAACAACAAACTATTGCCGGGAGAACGAAAAACTTCGATTATATTTGTTTTGGGAGATGTACAATCATACAAGGCTTAATTGACAGGAAATGTTGCAAATACTTACGCCATGACAATAACACAGAAATCCAGCCAGTTCCATGGATCTCTTAGAAAAGTGAACTTCCCTATACAGAATCCTCGGGCCAAGATTTTAACTAGGGATTCAAATGTATAGATTGCAGTAAATGTGTACCTGTTGGAAACAAAATGCATGTGTCACATGACTGGGTGTGCTAATTACTAATCAAGTTGAATTCATTTTACTAATAAACTTGTTTTGCATTTCAAGGAAAACTTACTCTACATTCTTTGCCCAGTCTGGCGGTTGACTCAGGGTCATAAACGCACAGTTGGTAAGGATAGTGAACATTATCACCATGCTGAACAATGTGCAGGCAGTCGTCAAGGAAGCTAGATAGTCCAGGGTGCTTGAATCACCATTCTTTGCACAAGATTTATGACACCTCACTCAAGCATAATGTACACAATTAATCATCCTTAACACATCATGTCTACAAACAAGAAGTATAGGATAGCAGCCGCGGATGTACTCTACAAACACAATTCACGTTTATCAGGTTACTGCTTTAATGAAAGGATATGAGTGTACCAAAATCTTAATTGATATTCTTCTAAGAGGGTTAAAGGGGCTTAGGACATACAAGGCAGGAGCGGCGTTGAAACGGAAGATCACCTTCCCTCTGTTCAATACTATAAAGGTCTGGGAAGGAAAAGGAGAGAGGAAGGGAGATTATTAATATTAACTGTATTTTCCCAGGGTGCCATGTGGCAAACATATGCGTCAGGGGGAGTTGACATGACAAATAATCCCTTCTATTTCACTTTCAGGCAAGCTCTTGTTGTTGTCTACATAAGCAACCTTGCACTTTAAAAGGGATATCCATCTTTTAATCTCGATCATACATTTAGCTGTAGAAATCACAAATCATTTTGATGAACATCTTATAATGTATCTGTATTGGTCCTGTCACCTCAGACACAAAGGCTTTGGATGACAACATCGCCTAGACAACAGCGGAACTACTGCAGGGCCAGATAACAGAATCCACACTTCAATGCATCATCTTCTCCAACCTCTCTGAGAATATTAAACCGCCTATAATGTCCACTTCTTTACAAAGTCAAGAACGAGTTAAAATACTTCACTTAATTGAAACGTAACACTAGATTTGACCTCAACTCCTATATGGAGGAATTTTGCATCCGATCTTAGACATCGTTCTGTAGTTATAGCAAACCTACTTTCTGATTATTGTAGAAGGCGTCCAGGTCTTCCAGCGGTGTGGACACCATTCCTTTGGGGATGTCGCCATAAATAAAGGGCAGTGATTTGCCTGCCTCCAGGTCACTGCTGGGCTTGGGCCCGTTCTCATCACTCTGCTTTCTCTGCTCTCCCTTGGGCTTCTTGGCGTTCTCCTCGGCGATCCGCCTCTCGATGACGTGAAGGGACTCGCGACAAAATGGGCGGAAACTGTCTGGTCCTGGTGGTAAAAGCAGCTGTGCCATCTTTTCATCCTGCACCTTCAGAGTGAACAGCTAGCCACCAACACGAGAAAGGGCTAGGCGGAGAAATGAGACGAGGAGCTGTTATCAGAGACTGAGAAATGACCTAAATATTAACAAATGAACAAACTGGACGCGTCTGCGTATGAGTTCACGTTCTGGCATTTGAAATACGCAGCGCAAAAGAGAAAGAGGTGACGCCTCATTTTCAGATACAACTCTTTGCCATTCCAGGAATACGGCTAAAACGTCGAGAGTGGACTGGGGTCAAAGGTCAGATTAATAACGGCTCACTTAACAACTCTCGCACAGTTCAGCCCTAATAAATGTCTGATTGGCTGCTCTGGCCAGCACACCTCTACTGGCAGACCACATCTGTGTTAAATGAAGGAGGAGGAAGGGGCCATGGCTCAGTTCTTTGGCCAGAGATCATCAAATTAAGAAGTGACAGTGACCCTAACTGGACTAGAGAGGCCTGACGTACGCATTAATTCCTACCAGCTGCGGTAAAATTAGATCTAATGATCTATACCTGGCGGAGTACATAAGTATTTGAGATTAGAAGTATTTGCTCCAGGTTTGTGTTAGGGTTATTATTTCACATGAGACATTGGAGGAAACGACTGATCCTGCTAATAGGCTCTTACTGATGTGTTAGGATAGAGCGATGCAACATTAAATATGAATGCACAACAGAGAGCTGCTTCTCTGAATGCGCCAGACCACTGAGAGCTTTTGCCTGATCTGAACGCAATAGCGTAATAGAATACCCCGTGATACAAGAAATCAATCACAAACAATTGGGCATTGGATCGGGCGCGACATGTTTCACGTAAACACAACAAGTACGACTTCACCGTTGGAAAACCGTTAAAAACAGAAAATACCATTTGCCTAGAAATTTAATAGCTTTTAGCTATTATGCCAACATATTTCATTAATAAAACCATATGCAGATGGTTTTCAAATAAACTTCAAACTTGGTTTAAAATGCCAATTCTTAGCATTTAAGGTTTTACAAAATTACTCAGAATTCTATGATCCTTACTAAAAAAACAGATGTAACCGTTCATTAGAGAGTTCAATAGGCCTACAGACACAGTTGAATACAGACACATAAACAGAAATAAGCATGTTACACATTAATTTCCTCAGCTTTTTGACCAAAGGTTTTTGGCTGTTTCATCATATGAACATCATGTAGCTGCACCGTTTAAAGAGTGTTTGTATGTTATTAAACCATTTAAGTTGCACATTGCCTTTGATTATTTATTATTGATTACTTATTATAACACATACATACCACATGCAATCAATAATATCGACTGATACTTATATTATATCCTATTGATGCTTACTACTTACTATAAAAGTTAATGGCTGAACTGATCTATTATGTTTGGACTTTTATGGGTTTGCTTACACTATGCCCACTTCCTGATGTGCCATCCTGTTTATCTCTGCCCATGAAACAACCACAGTAACTGTTTCCCCTCTGTGCTGTAGACCTTGTAAGGCTTAATAGGAGAGGGAGAATCAAATTAATCTATTAACTGTCTGTATGCATGAACAATTTGGAAAAAATAAACGTGAGAGCCTAAAGTGAAGAGTATAACAACGTCGCAACAACAAAGAATATCAGTACAGTTTCCTCCTGGGTAAAGCACATGTACTGTACAGTACATGTAGAAAATCATTTTCTGTAAATCACTAAAAAGCCTACCACTTTTTTTGTCATTACTTTTCTTTTTCTTTAAACTTCTTTTCGTGTAGCATTTGGAGGTTTGCTTTCAAAGTAAAGTGTCTAATAAATAATGGTACTATTATTATTATTACCACCACTATGACGATAAATAGCCTCCTGGCATGAACACCTTGGCCTAATGTGTAACTGATGCCAGTACCTCCATTAAGCCTATAACCATGGTTACTGAGTCATAGGCTCTTGGTTTTCAAGAAAGATGCTAATAACTGAGTGTGGACTGTATGCTAGCACAATCTACTTACTGCTGAACCTTTGATAAGCCTTTTGTATTGGTACTTATTTGTGTATGCGAGGGCTTTTGTTACATAGTAGCCTAATACTGTCAACCCATAACTGTCTGAAAGTTACAAATGATATCGAAAAAGTAAAATAATAATAATAAGCGTTGACCTGCTATCCGCAACATGAAGGTCAGCCTACAGTGACCAACCTCTAACATGGTATGCATCATTTATCTGCTCTGGACTCATTACAAACAACTTGAGATATGAGTTGCTACTTTGAAGCGTCAAATAGGCCCACTTCAATTTATCTGCAACCTGTCGACATCATGACCTTGTGCTGGCTGACCAAAGATGGACACATTTTCCCCTCTGTCTCTCGCTTACCCAGAATGTCAACACATTCGTTATGTCTTTACCCTTCGCCGTGCATTATTAGCCCGCCCCAGTGATGAACATGAAGCGATGAAAAGCCTTGACCTCGGGCCACCTGCTTCACCTACAGACGCATTGACAACTCACACAGCTTAAAAGGGAAACTCAGCTCAAATATTAAACTGGCATTTTATGTTTAAAAATTACATTCACTGGCCTACAAATGTATGTTGTGTCTTAGCGGAGGAAACTGATCTGATTCATGATTATTTCTATATTTACTTTTCAGCTGCCAACTTTAACAAATGGGACCATTGTGGCGTGTGGGAACAGTAGGTGGAGTCAAAGGGCAAATAGTCCACTTTGGTTTCAAAGAGTCTTTTGTTGTTTCCATTTTATACAATGAAAACTACCAATTAAAGCATTTTCTGTTTTTTTTAAGAGGAAGTGATGATAGACAGAAACAATTTGATGATAATAATTTTCATATTATTATTATTGTATATAGTGTTACTATTGTTATTATTTCCCACAGTTGTCTTACTATTGGGCTGGCTATTAAAAATTCAAAAGAATTGTTTCTAAAAAATGTGATTGCCACTCAAAACAACGGACGACAGTACAATTCATGATCATGGTGTCGAGTATTTCCCCTCCTTTCTCCCGACAGCTCACTGGACTGTTCTCACCACGGTCCGCTGTGAACATTCTGACGATCGATTTCCTTGATTGGACTACGAGATATAGACCCGGTCTGCTGGCTACAAGCTTTATAGGACACGGACAACTATAGCTTTATATCCAGGATAAGCGCTCAGAGAAAGAAACATAACGCCTAAACACAACTATTACAAAGAAAAATATAATGCGTTTGTGAACTTGGCCTATAGTTCCGGCTACTGTCCATGGTGCTGAAAGTTTGTTTTGCAAAACAATCTTATAATACTGCAGAAGGAATAGGTCTGTTAATGTCTGTTAGTGTGTTTGCTTCATAACTTCTGGTTTTTCTGGGTTGACATACGTGAGTCAGACATAAGCAGACCAGAGGCTAAGACGTTTAAAAGCAACATTCATTTGGCAACACAGCTTAGTTTTGGTAAACCTCCGAGACATGCTATGTTGACTTAAATTATATACAGTATATATTAGCTTTAGACACCAATGACTGTCAGACGCGCATACACTTACAACCAGACACACAGGCCCAGACTTGGGATAAAGAACATTTATATAACCGGAAACGACTAGAATGGTCACGGCGCTTGATCTATACGGATCAAAAGGAGGTGAAGAAACCCACCTAACACAACGGACTAGTTTATATCTATACGGGACGCTCACAGATCCACGTCTAAGCTCCCGTGGGACCAACACACCGATGAGTGTCACAACCACTGCTTGCACCAGGCCTCCTTCAGGGGCTTCAGGATGAGATGTTGCCGAGACGCGCCTTTAGGGCGTTGGCGAGATAACTTAACGACGGGGCGGCTTGAATAGGATGTGATTTTCTTTTTTTTTTAAATAGATTCATGTTCTGACATATTGAGGAATCAAAACTTTTTGACGCGCGTCTACATTTGTAGATGGATTTAAAATAAAAATAAAAAATAAACAGGAAGCACTAAACTCTAGGATCATTGAAAGCCATGATAGGATTAAATGGTATTGAGATTTATGTCAACAGACTCAAGTCATCTATTCAAGGTTGTAACCTTATAACTACTATCATACCCAACAATTACATCAATATACTGGGCCCATATGAACTACCGGACACTAAATCAATAACTTTTTTTTTTTAATGTAAACCCATTAAGTCTGTTCGTCGCATGAGGGTGGACATCTGAGCAATAATGGTGGGGTGTGATATCTAGACTCAATTATTTTCTTCACTTCATGTTTTCAGTCGGGCCTATCCGTTGTTGCAATATTGCGCCTATCCTATATGACTAATCTTGTAAACTCTCCAAATTATTTAAAACAATGACCCTGATGCGGGATTGCAATCGATTAATGCTTATTCTTCACTAAACCTATACGATAAATAAAACCCCGTGAAAATAAATAACCACAGTGCAAGCGCACAACTTTCACACCTTTAACATAATTAAAGCAACCCCAGGGAAACTCACCGTCAGTTCTTCATCCTCGGTAGTTGAAGGATATACGAGGAAAAAAAGAATCGCGGTTTATTTCTATTCTAAGTTTTTTTTTTAGTGTAGAAATATAATAAAAGTACACCAATCCCCTCGTTCTACGTCTCTCCTCGTTGAGTGTGAATATTTTTCCCAATGGAAAAGAAAACCTATGAGCCCTGATATCGGTGTCTCTCATTCGCCTCTTCTCGCAGAACGTAGTCTGCTGCGCTTCCGGATGTTCCTTGGTACCAAATGACGGCAGAGATTCTAGGGTGCGAGTCTGCGAGTAGACTGTGAGTGTCCATATAGTAATTGTGCTGGTCATCAACAAGCGTAAATGTCGGGAATACGGGATCCAGCGATTGACAGTATCACTAATTGATAATTAGTAATCGTATAAATGTGAATTGAGCTGCTCCAAAGAATGCTGTGAACATGTGGTTGGGGGGTATGGCGCGCGCGCGCGCGTGTGTGTGTGTGTGTGTGTGTGTGTGTTTATGTGTGGCCCAGAATG
>OMKK01091596.1:0-17273 GCA_900302305.1 Polymixia japonica
TTTCTTTGAGGCTAACTATACCTACTAAATTATTTATGCAAAACAAATCAAACGTAGGGTGACCACATTTGAGTTTGTGAAAAAGAGGACACGGAGCGGGGGGGGGGGTGCGATTGGTTGAACAGATGCCTGATAGACATGTGCTTTGCTGTGGTAAACAAGGAAGTCCACTAGCGAACTGTAGGGGGGCGCGACTAGTCTGTGAACGACAGAGAGAAACGCGATGCAAACTCGCTATAAACACGTTTGAGGCTCTAGAGGAACAAAATCCCGGACGATTTTGAAATTCCCCCCGGACACATTTTTTGGGTCTCAAAAAGAGGACATGTCCGGGAAAAAGAGGACGTCTGGTCACCCTATACAAAATGTAAATGTAAAATTGCAAGAGGCTTCAATTTTTTCTCAGAGGGAATTTTGTTTCAGAGGAATCTTTCAGGTAAATCCTAAGGATTAGCATCTCATTTTTCATTCCAAAATTAGTGTTGAAAAAGCAAATTACAAGGAAAAGTACCGGTATGTGTCCACACGTATCGCAATTAATATCGCAACCGCAGAATTCAGCATAACAATCTCAACCAAATCATCTGTTCACGCCAACAATGCCAACTGTCTGTACTGAGCACCTACGGATCGGAGCGGTTCTTCTTGAGATCAGCCACAGCGAGGTCCCGGCAGTGGACCACAAATATGTGGAACTCTCCCAGCATCTGGACGTAGTTCACGGCAAACTGGATGGTGCCCTGGACTTCGACGTCACCAAAGTCGGCAGCGTATAAGCTTGTCACGCTGCCACTGACCTTTGCATTTATTAAAACAAAGAAGAGAGAACATGAACATTTTTTCTGATCATATCGTCATGCACGGTTTAGTTAAAATTATTCTGAATTCTTTTTCCCCATCTCTCTATAGAGTAAACAAATTCTATAGCAGCAACACAGGGTTTCTTTTCTGCATATGTTTTTGGTGAAATCACAATACAAAATGTCCCTCATTGGGTTATTAAGCCTCTGATCTACAGACAAGGTTTAGTATTGTGAGTAACTTGCTAACTCTTCCCCTCAAACCTGAGCAGCCTGAGCACATCCTCACACTTTAGCTAAGAGATGAACTTACCTACACAGAGAAAAGACTCAGAAGAATGATTTAAAGTGTTTGAAATTGAAATGTAGTCTAAGCTAAATCCAATATTATATATCAAATATAATGTATCTATACCAAAACTCTATTTTAAGAGCCAAAAATCAATGTATAGAGAAAAAAAAGTAGAGGTTGACGAATGCTTCATTAAGGAACATGAGAGAGTTATTATAGGAAATAGCAAACTACATTTTGGTTTATGGATACCTAGTTATTTACTTAGCAACAGTTTTACTGTGTATCTGGTCTGGAATAGAAAAACCGATTGGATGTTAGAAACTAAACCAATTTATTCTTGAAGACAGATATGTTGCATGTTGGAAAAATTAATACTATGTTTTATGTTTATTAATACTTTGTTTTTGCTAAGCTGCTGCCTAAATATTTTTCTGGAAAGAGTTTTAAGCAACTTAGGACAAATATTGGGCAACAGACCTTTGAGCCAATTTTCTGGGTTGCTACCTATAGACCGCAGACTTGGGACAGAAAGCAGAAGAACATTTGTTTTTCTGATAGAGATTAATGTTACCTACCTGATATGAAATGGGCTCCACACAAACCTCCGTAACCCTTCCGTCCATCACTGACCCAGTCCGCTCTCTTTATGTCTTGGAGCCACAACCTTCGTCTATTTGTTTTGAATGGATGGAATCCACTTGAAATACTAAATAATTTAAATCCTTGCTCACTGCGATTAGCACAGCCTACTGCACAACAACTTCTACCCATTTTCTGATGAACAACACGCTTGTGACTTGCTACGTTTTGTACCTTTTTGCCCCAAAGATGCGGACGCATATTTGTCACGACGTCATCAGCAAACAGGTCTATAGATTTGGTTTGGAAGAACACTGCTAATTGTCAAGAAGACAGACTGATAACAAGATATCTTAAGAACTGCATAATCTTTTCCACGATTATAAATGCATTTTGTGTTGTTTACGCTGTGTATGATAAAGCTAAGGTCCTAAATGACCCGTGAGTCAGTATTTGTTCATCCAGTAGCACTCCGCAGTTCACGCTAACTCTCGAAAAATCATCTAGCGTACATTTAACCTTACACAGACATGACTCATAAACTGTAATGCGCTGTATATTTTTCAGCTGAATTATTAGCCTCCAACAATAATAGTGCGTTGCGTTGCTGTGTGGACATACGGAGGACATGGAGGCCATGCCGGAAGACAGGCTCAGGTTGGACGTGGAGCTGCCGGTGTTTCTTCTTCTCCAGCTCATGTTGTTATCAGAAGTGCTGTCACTGTCCATCTGAACATTGTAGAAATAAAACAAGATAACTGTGACTCACATGGAAAAGCTCATACACAGGTTGGAAAACCTAGCAAGAACTGGTTTGTAGAAACACACTGATCAGTTAAATATTTTAGAAATAAAGGTCAAGCTTTTTTTTTCTTTGACCAAAATAATTATCTGGTGAAATTATACAGAAAATTATTAACTTATTTATTTGTGTTGACAAATGAATCATTCAGTCATTACAGTCTAGGTGCTGAACAAAGGGTACTTTTGTCGGTAGAGTAAATTGCACATGGTCAATTAACTGTGATTTACCTCTTCCTGTTGAAAAGCAGGCACTGATGCACTCATCTTTTTCATGTGCTCTGTGTCTGAGAGAGAGGAGGCTGATGGAGGCAATGCAGAAACTGCAATAAAGATAAGACACTTAATCTTTGACAATAGTTCATATCGGGTAATCCTTCAACGACAGTATATCGTGTGTGAGCGGGACCAGGCTGAGGCTGCAGGAGCAGGAACAGCGACCCCTGGCTGCTGCTGGACGAACTGCTCTGCGGCTGCGTTTACACCCAAACATTATTATGAGAATTGTGTTGTATCGAATTAGAAATGCAGAATGGGAAACAGTACATTTCGGTGAAATGTCCTCAGTATCGCAAACAGGTTTTTTACGCTCGCTTGAGGTGAAAACGGTTGTGTTTGATAAGATAAATAGCGATAGAAAGGCATTTGTCAAATAAATAATGATGTAGAAAGGAAGAACAACAACTTCCCGATAGAATCACTTCTTCAGACTCTCCGTTTCTCATAGCGACGACAATTGACAATTGGATGGAAACATAGTGTTTCATTTGTTTTTTGATAGGAGCAGCATGTCTTATCTCCAGGGAGATGAACCCCTCTAACTGTCCCTGGTCCTGCAGGTTAAGATGAACCCAGCCTCAGTGGTCTGGGTCCTGGTCCTGGTAACTGGTCCTGCCCTGGTCCTGCTCACATCTGACAGTATGTGTAATGACAAAATTATTTCTCAGCTCAATCAGTTTATAAGTTGTTCAGACAAGTGTCACAAAGTGACAAGTGTCCACAACATGGTAAGAACACATATTTACCATCATCCACACTTTGATTCTGTTGTCCTTTTGGGCTCTTTTCTTCACCTGAGACAATAAATAAGTTATAAAACTATATTCTTTATACCTTATGACACTCATAAGTTAGTATTACATATTACAAAAATAAAACGACTGTCAGACCTCAGATATCTTTTTATTATTTCAAATAAACCATTTATTTTAAAAAGGCTGCATTAAAAAAGATCCTTTAAGTGGTGATAAAATAAGGTTCCATGAACATTAGGTATCGGTGTGAACAAGTGTATAGTAGTTAAAGCTCTTTTACCCGTTATTTGTGAGGTAAAGTTCTCCAGGCTTTTGGACGAGGACATGGGCCTTGAAGATATTCGTTTTAGCGCTGACCTTAAAGGGCTAGAATCCTCATCATAACCTGCCACAAACCGCAAAATCAGCTCCGGTAAAAAACATCCAAAACGTTGCACATCATCTTATTGGTTCTCTAAGCACAACTAAGGTTTTTATATCGTTTGTGTGTTTTTATGTAAGATCAAATTTTCTAAGTGGTAAATGCTTAGCAAATCAATATTAAAGATGTAGAAAATATCGTAATATATCAAAAACCAGCAAAATCCACAGTGGGTTTTAGATCATTTCATTGTGGTGAATTCATAGCTGTATTCTTGATGCTCAAAGCAGTTTGAATCATTAGACGCTGCCTTGGTTACCTGATTATTAGCAACTACTGAAACTACTGCATCAATAGCTCTTCAACCAAATAAGCTGCTGTAGGTCAATTTAATTTTAGCTAATGAAAATAATCTAGGATTACTTTAGGTAGGAAAGAATCGGAGATTCAAAATTCCAGTAGTACAACAGAAGAAATGAATTGTCAATTTTGATTATCTTTAAAGGGAGGAATTTGACTGCAAACATACATATTAATTTGCGAATACATTATACTTACGTTAATGTTAATGTTTGAAACCCCACAGTGCACCAAAACCTGCTTTCGTAATAGATCCCATTGATATGGTTGACATGATTTGCCTCAACAATCAAAACCATTGTTAGTTCCATTTCTAAATCTAATCTAGAAAAAAAAACAGAGAATTCAAAAGCTCACTGCCTGAACTTGCCCAAGAGTGAGACCAGGCCCTGGTTGCTCTGTCTTGGCTGGAATCGCTGTCAGCATTTTGCATAATCCAAGATTTGATCCTAGCTTGATTCCCCTCAAGGGATAGCTCGTAGTCTCTCAAGGGATTTTGTGGCCTAAGCTCTGCATCAAGCATTTCAGAAGGAGCTGGAGGGTTCACATTAGACTCTTCAGCAGGGGGATGAGCCTTCTCAGGTGACCCGAGATAGTGCTGATAATCTTGAGGACTGAAAGCTCTAGCAAAACGGGTAAAAGCTCCCATCTTCTTTGATGGCCCTAATTGTTTCTTTTCATCAAAATCTCTTTTGGTAAATACTTTTTTACCTCTGGTTAACTGGGTGAGTGACTGTGCAGAGTCTTGGGTCTTCTGTTGAGATGTCTTCCAGGTTAGGTGAAGGTTGTGTTCCTCACAATCCCCAGGTTGTAGTAGTAGAGGTGCTTCTGTGCTGTCTTTAATGTCCTTCAACCCTGACTGCTTTGCTTCATGGGAGGGACTTTTTCTCGTTCTTGCTGCTGGTGTTGGCCTCTCCGATTGTTCCTCAGTGCCCTTAGCCAGCGGTGCGATGTCAATTGGAAAGGTTTTCAAGGGAGAGCCTTCAAGCCTGGATCCCTTTGGACTGGAGGGTTCTCTAGGTAGGGCCTTGGGATGGCAGGTCTTGGATGGACTTTTCCTGAGTTCATCATCCGATGAGTCTTTTGATCTTGGAGAGTGTGATCTACTAGGACTGAGAGGCCTTTCTTGTGGTAAAACTGACTCGTTGAAGTGCATAGCTATGCCTGAACTTAAACATGAATGTGTCGGACTGCTTGAGGCGTCTTTAACTTTTCCAACGTTTGGTCCTGAGTGCTCTTTCTCCCAGAAACACTTGAGGTCACTGACCTTGTTTGACTTGTTCTCTTGCGGACTGGACTGTCCTGGAAGAGGACCTGGGCTATCCCCCTGTGGCTTTGGGATGCTGCAAGCCAGAGCGATGGGTAAGGGAGCAGTAATGTTTTCCTGTGGCTGCAGAATCTGTGAATCTGTTATTGAACCTCTTAAAGTGTCATCTGTCTCTTCACAGATGAGGATTGGTCTAGCTCTATATGTACCATCTTCTTTGGGTAAATCCAAGAAGCTACTTTCAATCTTTGGTGAGGAAATTTTGTCATTGGACTGGGCAGCGTTATCCTCAATTTCACAGTGTTCTATCAATTCTGTTTCAGGTGGGAGGTTATCATATTTACTTCCCACAACTGGGTCAATCTGAACATTTTGAGGCCCGTGTGAGTCTGCCATTTCTGTCTCGGGGGTGTTTTTGTCCATTTTCTGGTCTTTAGTAAGTAGTATTTTGGGAGCACTATTTCCTCTGTCCCAGAAGGTTTTCAGGCTGGGTAATGTTATTGGAAACTTTATAACTCTATTTTTTCTCTCTGTCGGTTCCTGTTCGAAATCTAAGCCTGAATCCAGTGACATCACGGTTTCTTTAAAAGGAGTATTCTGTAGAGCTGTGAGTTGCAGGGTTCTGACCTCTGTTGTTCCAGGGATTTTAACTTCTTGTTTGGTACTAGCAACGTTAATTCGATGGTCCTCTGTGATACTAGCAGCAGATTTGGAGTTATTAATTTTCAAGGCATCATCAAAAGCATCATTACCATCATCGTCATTCAGGTTTTTCTGTTTAGACGGCTTCCCCTCTGCCTTGTATGGACTCTCTAATGTAGTACTTTTCTCCTTGGAGTCACTTCTACTAAATATTCCAAGCAGCCCTCTTCGGGGCTTTGGTGAAACAGCATGAGATGACAGTTTTGGTTGTTGCTTGATGTTGTCTTCAAGGCCCCCAGTGTGGCAGTCTGTTGCCTTAGCCTGATAGTGAGCATCCTCTTCAGGCCCTGTCTCCAGGTGAAAAGGCTTACCTGATTCTTGCTCAGCCGGAAGGACGTTGGACACTTGAGGGCTAACGAGCTCAGCATGATTTTTCTCACATAGACCTGTAAAGGAAGTAAATATCTCTTGGATCAATGGTGTATACTGTATCATATCTATAGAAATAAAACATTATCCATGTAGGATTTAAAAAATATATACACACCATTGTCAAATTAACTGCGACAGTTAACATTGGGATTAAATTCTACAGGCAATGTAGAACTTGCAGACAACTACTTTCTGACAACATATGTCATTATTTCCTGTTGCTGCTGCCTTTAACGCAGAGCTTACTAAACTACCCAAAGTTGTCTTTGATTCCCATAGAACTATAGCAAAGAATTCCCAATATTTAACAAATTAAAGAACCAAAAAGATCAATAAAGCTACACTTTGCAACATGTCATGATTTATTTTGGGGTTTTTTTTATTAGAATGCAATGTCACAATTAATTTCACAGTGAAATACTATTATGAAAATCCTACACGTCACTGGAGAAAAAATACATTTAAAAAAATGAGACTTATACTGTACTTTCACTTTGTCTGGCCTTGTGGAACAGACTGAATGACAATGTCTTTTTGGCTAGTGAAGCAATCACCAAAAACATTTTAGAGATGTCAAAGCACCCATAATCCCAAAGCAATGCACAGTATACCCAGCAATGCCAGAAACGTCCTCCATGCATGAAACATACACAGACAAGCAGGTTAGTTATGAAAATTAACAATTATATTAAAGTGGCAATCTCAAAGATCTCCGTTTCTCCTTTCGGCACCTACGGCAAAAAGCGGTAATTGCAGGTGTGTAATTGGACCTCACTTCAAAGGGAAAACGCATCACTAACGCTAATTTGAAAGCGTGGCGAGGAAGTCGCCACAGACACTTAATACTCTCAATACTCATAATACTGCAAATACAAGAGCTTTCATCAGCGGGCCATAGGCTCAATCACCATCGTGTTACCTCATTCAGCGATAGATAGTGACTTAACAGACATTTATTTAAATCAAAATCTTCAGAGATCTTCGAGATTGCCGCTTTAAGAAATGTTTTTGTTTTTTTTAATCTAGTGATTTTTTTTAAAATATACGTTTCAGTAATTATTGAGAACTGGAACAAAACACGTCCAAATTAGACATGTTTTATACAGTATATGTCTGGTCTGTATGTGTAAAACCGCTGTGAAGTGACCACAACCTCAAACTGAAATTAGGTAAGAAATAATATGTAGTAATAAATACAGTGAATTTAAAAGAATAGTTTCTCTAAAAGTACATTGGTACATTTTAATTTATAAAATTATTTTAGCAAATTTCCTTTTTACTTAAAGCTGAAGTTTTTATTTTTGCAAAGCAGTCATAATCTTATGTCGCACAAATGGCTTCAGTTTAAATGGAAATGGTCGCTGTTGCTCCAACCAACAAACACGTGACTAATTATTGCTGCCTTGTTTATGTTCTGTATTATGTCATGTATTTTTGTCATACATGTTGTTGATGTTGTTGTTGTGATTTGCTGTTGTCCTGTTGTTTGTTTAATGCCGCTATTTGACCTTGTCTTGGCTAGGTCTCATTTGCAAAAGAGGTTTTAATCTCAAAGTTATGAAAGAGAGAGAGAGAGAGAGAGAGAGAGAGAGCAAGCTTTCATTTTTGGTACATCTTCATACTTTTTCAATAAGTATACTTATGCCTGTTGTCCAAACAATCAGACCGTTACATCTGTATCAGTCAACGGGAGTTTTTGTTGATTTTAAAGAAATGCTTATGTCCGGTGCAGCTTATAATGTTACAAACACTTACTTTTCTAAACTTCAAATCTGTTTTTAATGTTCTGAAGTATTCTGTTATGACCTTGATATAAAAGACAAGGTTACACAGGGTAGCCAAATATTTGAGCAAAAGTCAATTTTGCACATACTTTTTGTAAAGGATACATTTTTGGGGGGATGGAAATTTAAAGTCTCTTTTGTCCCAGCTCTCAAAAATCCCTAATTACGTGCAGTTAATAGTCATGTTTGATTTGCCACGTAATTTGGATGCGATATTAAAGTAATTGGTTAGTTGTTTGTTAGTTAGTGGTTGATTGGCTGTTTGCCTGACTGATTGGTTTTAAAATAAATTCTTACCACCAGGGACCTGGTGTTGATCAGCATCTTGCTTTTGGATTTTTGAGCCCCTTTCGCAACTCAGACCACCTTCATCCTCATCCACTTCTCTCTGTTTAAGTAAAGGCCTACGTACGCCAGCGACCGTATTGCTTGTATTCACAAGGCCAGTGTTTTGTTCCTCCTCAGTTGGAGAGATAACATCCCTGTCCAGCAAACTGTGCTCTCCCACCTCCTTCCCATCCTGCCACTCCTCACTGCCAGCTTCAGAGCAGAACCTCACCTGTTTCCGGTCTATCCAGCCCAATGATTCTTGGTCTCTGGCCGGGCTTGTCTCAGCGGGAGAGTCTGGGCTTACTGGGCTCTGAGGGGCTAGCTGGGATTTGAGGGAGTCTGTGGAGCTAGACCTCGACATGTGCTTGAGGATGCCCCTCGGAGCGTTAGTCTGTCTACCTGACGGACCATCAACCTCTATCAGAGGTTGAGATCTGTTAATCACTGATCTCTTTTTGGCCACAGGCGTGACCACAGCTGCATTCAGGGCAACTGGGCTATCTTTAAGATGGTCTTGTTTTGGGTTAGTAGCATGAGACATGCAGCATTCAGAGGATGTCTCTGAAAGAAACAAAAACATTTCACCTTTAGGACTAGTTTAATTAATCACGTATGTATTGTGTGTTTTCTACCTTTCCTCTCACCCTGTAGGACAAACTCCACCCATTAAACACAGAACTGCCTTTAAAATCCTCCTCGTCGCCTCCGAACATTAAACCGCGGCTCTGATCCATCACACATCCCCCCTTAACTCTACGCAGGACCTACGTACGTTCACTGCGGTATCGGTTCTGCCGGCGTCAATCTTTCCAGACCGAGGTTCAAGACCCGAGCCTCTCGAACGTCATCCCAAGGAACCTCGGAGATGTTCCCACTTCTAAAACACTCAAGATTCACCATTTTAAGATTGCTTTTAATGTTTAATGTGATTGGCTTTAAATTTGTTTTGTTTTTTGTAGTTTTGTTCTCTTATATAAAATGATATTATATAATATAAAGGGTCTGAGTGTCTTGAGAAGAATTATACGAATACAATGTATTATTGTTACAAGCTTGGAGAAATTCTGTGCCTTGTACATAAATAGGTCTATTGTAATTGTAATTTCTTGGACCCGTCTGCGAGAGTCCAGCTCTGCCCCTAATATTGGCATATTAAAGATTCTAAATAGGGTTTTCAACAGTGATATATTGCCACAGAGATAGAAAGTTAGACATTGTCCCTTTTGTGAGGTAGATTATGGCTCGTGGTTGCTTGCAGCATTGGACATTGGATTAATGTGTATTCACGTATAATTAAGTTATTTTTAGTATGAATATTAGGTAACCGATTGACCTATTGTGTGTTCTATCAAAAAAAAAAAAAAAAAAGTTGCTACCATTGTTTACTTGCTATAATTGCTAATTGATAATTGCTAATTACTTTACATAGAATTTCTGCTTAAAAAAAATGTTTTTTTCTTCGTAGCTCCTGAAAAATATTTTGAGTGGATACAAGTCATGCGTCACAGATTAAGGCTTTGGAATGTAATTTCTGCGTAATCCCCTGACTACTCTGTCAGCCTCATGTATTTGGATATCCCTCCACTTCACAATCCCTGGGAAAATCTCCCCAACTAGTCCGAGCACATTGGCTCATGTCAGAGTAATTGTTAATTGTATGAAAACGTACTGGTCAAAGAACTAAAGGCTCCGGCTGCAGACGTGTGGTTAACTTGAATGTTACAATATTCTACTCTACGTTCACAATCTAAGGGCTGGCGTTATTAAAAAAGATATACAATATTCTTTGGAACCCCATGTTATTAATCGCTAGGGAAGAGAGGTTAGAACAGAATTCCTTTGCGTTACTTGCAAAAAGCAAAGTGATAAAAATACTATTTCGCAAACTAAGAAATAGGACGTTAGGAGGAGTTGGATAATGTGTTTGTTATAAATAAGTTGCATGCTTGCAAACGCCATGCAACTGCTCACGCCAGCGTTCCCTTTACAGGCCGACTAGAAACAGCTGATGCACAGAGCGCCCACACACCTGGCTGGCAGTGGGAGCAGGATAACAGCACTTACACTGGGTTTCGCAGAGAAAATGCTCTGACCACTTTGTCCGTCAAGTAGTCCGCTCCGTTAAAAAACACAACACACGATTTGTTACAATAAATCAGGGACAATGAAGGTAAGCGACTTCACTGTCACAACTATGTCTCAAATAATTTCTATGATTCTTAATAATAAAAGCGAAGGTGTTCTACGCTGCTGAAGAAACACTCACCTTCACCTGGTGTCTGAGGTTTCTTGGCTGGTGAAGCCACCGATTGGCGGCTCTTTCCTTGAGGAGAGCGAGGTGCGAGGAGGTCGCTGTTGAAAGGATTCTGTCTTGGCTTTGATGAAAGAAGAGAATGAAGACAGTTATAGACAGATATAGTATAAAGACATGTTCTTGATTGCGGTTTTTGTATGTATTGATGGTTTTAGTCGATCCTACCTTTGTGGGTGACTGAAAAATTGGTATCTCATGTGGCTTTCCATAAGGATTCCAGTTTTGATCCCTAGTAGAATGAACAGAGAATACATGAAGTCTATTCAGACAGTCGGCACGTGGAACGCCGTTTCAAACTTCCAGATTATTTAATCTTGATCTGAAAATCCGCACATTCTTTATTCATTATATTTCCTTACGTACAAAGGACTATTTTTTTTTTTTTGGTCAAGGGTCAGTTCAGCTATAATCTCATTACCTGTACAATAAGTGTTCTCTTGTTTACTTTCACGGTAAGCAGCTGTACAAGCTGCAACAAAAATGTCCCATCTAATGTGTTTCCATACAAATAGTTCGAGACGCAGGCCAGTAGACGCAGGCCAGTAGACCAGGCCTTCTCAAGTCAGTCAATCCTAGTATCCACACTGAAGGATGTGCAGAGTACTGTATGTTCCTACTGGGTGACTGAGTATGACCAGTCCTCAGAGACTGGAAAACAAGAGCATGTGAGACCCGAACCCTGCAAGCAGATTACTGAGAACCTTATGGGGCCCGTTAGCTAGTATCGATTTACTATTTGCTCAACTCAACCCTCATACACTCGTAACAATACCATGTAATCTGCTCTACATCGTGTAATGGTTCATAACTGCAAAACAGAGACGACGTTCTCTTTTTCTCGACACGTTAAACAAATACAACCGCCGGGTCTCTGGATTCCAGGTTAACGTGAATAAAACGAAAGATCAAAATAAAAAAAAATGTAAGTATGCATATTTCTCTCTCAATTCTTTATTTGTGCAAAGCTTCTTTCTTGAGCTGTATTAGGTCTTTGGTGTGTATTTAACACATTCAATTATAATGATTAGATTGTGCATATATTATTTTTTTGTGTGACCTTCGTTAAACCTACTACTGCAGTTCCACTGAGGTTAGGAGACCTAGTGATGGAAGCAGCATCTTGACTGCAGACAACACAAAACAGTGACATTTGCAGAAATACAGTCAACATCACATAAAAAGCTAAGTGCAAAGTCAAAATCGGTTCTTTGTACGAGTGCTACACTGTACATTATGTCAAATGTCTATTATTCAAACTCCTTGCATGGTACTGCACTCCTTAGCTGGCAGTATCACAACTTAGTGAAAAGTAAACAACCTCCCCTTTTAAGCCGTTTTAAACCCCAGGACTGTGGAATTTTCTAGATGCAGGCAAACTGCTTTGTGTAAACTAGTCACTAGCAAGGCAATAATTGAGTTTAAAGAGGGAATTTACTAGGAAGTGGAAAGTTCCCTTTAAAAAGGAAAGTATTCTTTCCTCTTGTTCAACTGATCAAAGGTAAAAGAACCTCAAGCTCATTTTAGATAAAAGTCCTGCTTTTGGAAACTTCAGTAGCCAGACCGCCTGTCTATACGTGCTGTGCTACACTATAACCACACAAGCACGCCTCAAATATGAACTCCTTATTGTAAACTCCTTTTCTCTGGAAAATATGCAAACGTATAATATGCACAATAGCCACATACAGCTAGCTGTGGAGCTGGATACAGTTTTATGCTGCGTTTACTGCTTCTGGGAATGTTCCATGTAAGGTTAACGTTAGCTAACTTAATAAATGTAATAATAAAGCTCCCTTATGTTCTATCCCTTTATATGTAGTTATGGCAGCAAACAATCCTTTTAACAAGTCAATGAGCTCGAGTAGTTTTTGGGCATACCAATCACTGTGTTGGAACTGAGGCTAAACAAGTAATTAAATAAAGCAACATCATTTGGCTAGTAGTGAATACCATCAGTTCAACACTGATCTATGCTTTCAGCTCATTGTTTACAATCGGAAAACATTTGTTTGTTACACAGAGGCAAAACTTTTAAAAGTCAGCAACGTGACGGGATGTTGGGCAACAGAAGAGCATTTTAGTTGCACACACTCAGCGCTGACCTTTGATTAGTCAGCTGCATATGAGGTTCCCGGATGAGTCCAGAGAGTTCGGGTGGGACGTACACATCCCTGTTGTCGCTGCCGACGAAGCTGGGAGGCTCGGCCCACATCTGGGAGCGCTCCGCTGCAACACAGCAAACACAGAGACGTTCACGCTAAGTAAAGCCCTTTTTTAATACCCTAGATTCAGTCATACATTTGCCTGCCTGATTATTCATGCAAACATACCATTTGATGATCTTACACAGTGTAACACACAACCATGATGTTTTTTTTTTTACATTTTAGAATCTTGACTTGCTGCAGATGTACAATCATCTGCACATGACAACTTGAGAGGGATATAAATACTGTAAGCTTATCAAGTAAATGTATGATCTAATTTCATTGTTGTGTACCAGAGCCAGCTATTCACTGAAGGGCCTTCTTAAGGAGAGGCATTAGAAAGAATTTAATAGGGTATTTTTGCCTGTGTAATATAGTCCTAAATCCAAAGTGAGGAAATAAGAGTGAATGTTTGAGCTAATTCTCAGCCTCACCTTCAAGCACCATGTATTATTACCGAAGACGCATAAGACTTATAGAGTCTACCTTCTTCTATAAGCTTCTATACCTTCTTAGAGAGGACATGTACACACTACTGTATAATAATATAGAAATATAAAACAAATTCTGTGTAGTAGGTTTAAGTTTAAGTTTAGTAAAGCATTGTTTGCACAGTGATAGAACGTCAATACAGAGTCATAACCATTAATACATTATTGTTTAATGAAAAAAACAAACGATGAAACGATTAAAAAAAAGAAAATCCCAAAGGGTTTATAAAGGCATTTCACTAAAATTCAAAACAGAATCTAAATGACAACAGAAACAACAGGATTCAAAACCTTTTTAGCTCCGCTGGACCTACTAATTGAGCAAAATAGGAAAGGTGTGACTACAGGTGAGGTATAGATGAGGTATAGATGAGGTATAGGTGAGGTATAGATGAGGTATAGGTGAGGTATAGATGAGGTATAGGTGAGGTATAGATGAGGTATAGATGAGGTATAGGTGAGGTATAGATGAGGTATAGGTGAGGTATAGGTGAGGTATGGCAAATATTATTCTTTAGGCAACCATATTTTAATGGTGAGTTATTGTAAAAAATGGTTTAATGGTTATTGTAAAAAATACCAAATTCATCTAAAAACTTACCAAACAATGAGCTTTAGATTGGGAATGACAGACACAAAGTTGTGTCACAAATCTTTCCATACTCTGCAAATATAGTGTTTTGAATCTCAACTTGATGAATTGCCAGTGTCTGTCTTTGTATCTGGAACCAACTCTTCGCCCAACATCAATATCGACCCTCCCTCCCCGAAAATATCTATTGAATAAAATGCAGGTATGTGCGTTTGTGTGTGATAAGTGAGTGCGAGAAGACAAGGGAAAGAGAGACATGTAGAAACCAGCAGACTCACCGATGGTCAGTGGTTTCTGTCCCTGTTTCATGGAGGCCATGATTATGTCCGAGCCGTGGATGCGGTCCTGGTGCCGCAGCAACTTGGCCTCGTAGAACCATTCTCCAGTCAAGTGCTTCAGCTGACCCTTGTCAGCCACTGACCTCTGTAGGCGCCTAGGTGCAGACGTTCACGTGTCACGGTGGTCAACAGTCACGGTGGTCACTACTTCACCGCTCAAAACCAAGTAAATCATAATGTCCTTGTTTCAAAATGTTACTGCAAGGATATTAACCATTTGATGTGAAGTTGAGCACAGGTTATTTTCTGTGTATCAGTTCTCATGAGAGGGATTCTGCCTGTCTGTCACACGCAGTCTCCCGCTGACAGAGGCAGTTGTCTTCTAATCATCGACTACGGGCCTCTGCTGCTCTGAGCTGTAAGTAACATTTTCAAGCCGCCGTGGCCTCAGCCAGGAGTCTCCACCCTCCAGCATGTCTACACATCTCCTAGCCCGTCTCACAGCCTCCATCTGCACAAGCTTCAAATTGTTACTTCTGTCAGTTGTAGGTTAGGTATAGGTATTAGGTATTAATTTCAGTAAACACAGTCCTCCTTCAACCACCAAAACAAGATTGAAGATAAAAGAGCTTCCCGGAGCAGGCAACACCTAATGGACAATCACAGCAGCTGCTTGTGTGTTGTGGCAGTTCAGCGGATGGACTGCTTCTATCCAGACAGCACTTTGTTCTCTGGTGTTGTGTTGCTATCATACAGGCTGGAATCATGTTTTCTTAGTTAATGTGCCTAAAGATCTAGAGTGAACTGAGAGAAGTATGCTTGCATAGTTGCACAGACAGAGAAGTAGGCATAAAACAGCTCAGTAGAACAGTGGTGTGCAGAACAGCATCAAGACACGCACAAGTCATTTGGTATTTGAACTATGGGCTGGAGAAACAGACCACCAGGTACTGGATTGGTGTACACCCTGATGACATGGCTTACGGAGTGCAGATAGTGAAGGATGGTATTAAAATAACAAAAGCATTAACTGAACAAATATGCCATGCGGTTTGCACTTGATAGACCTAGAAATGCTTGTTACTACCGGTGAAAGCGGACTCACCTGATGCGGTCCTCCTCAATCTTCTTCAGCTCAGAATCTCTTTTGAGAACAGCCAGGATGGTCTCCTGCTCCTTCTCCGTCAGGAAGCTCAAATCGATCATGGTGATCACTCTGACGCGCCGCCGCCTGCCGCTTCCTGATTGGACGGTTAATGTCGTTCGAGTCTCACGGTGGAACGCGATTACTGGTTCATGGAATTCCCCCCCTCTGCTTTTCCTGGTGCCGCAGGTCAACTCAGAGTCAGACTCTCTCGCAAGCTCGATGTCTGGCGCTTTTTCCCTGGTGCCAAATGATCATCTTGAGATCGTGGAAGAGACACTCCCTGTTTCCTGTTTTCTTTGTGTTTACTTTTGGAATTTGGCTGGTTGTGGACGTCCCCTGTGGTTCAGTTAGGGATGTTCTTCACAGCCATGTTTGGCCCTTTCGGAAAAGCTTAGTTAGCACCTGAAAGTTACGATACAACAGGGAAGATGTCAATTACCTGCTCTGACATTCATGAGAGGCAAACTGTATTACTCTATAAGTTCTACTGGAATTCAAGCAAACAGAGTTACACTATATTCCTAGTTTGGTTGGTAGCTCTTTGGAGTTCCTCAGTACCTGGCAAGAACCCATTGTACTGAATAGCTCAATCTTAAATAAGTCAAATGATTCTTAGACATTGGGTAAATAACCATTAAAACAACCACAAGCTATATTTTCAGGCTAAACTACGCTGACCAGACATCCCAGTGCCTTGTCCCCAGTTTGACTTGTCCCCAGAAAATCTTTCCTCCAAACAAAAAAAACCCCAAAACACTTTAGCCAAATCGATTGTCCGTCCTGTGTGTATAATTTTACTGCAGATCAGATACTTTTCAGTTCATGTTGTTTAGACCAATCAGAGTGACTCTTGAGTTTTGACACAAGTTGCCACGTGTGAATAAGCAGGCAGGAAAAAAAATTGCAATACAGATATCAGAATATGCACTGCCTGCATTTCCAAATATATTTGAGCAAGTTACAGATCTCAGAAAATTGCTGAAATGCAAAGAGGTTTTAGTGTCAGCTTGTAAGAGGAACCTGAAAATAAGATATCAAGAGCTGATGTCAGATATCAAGTGATAGGTCACAGACTTCAGGAAGTCACGACATGCAAAGAATATACCATCAAATACTGAACATGACTACTTTATTTTACACTAGCAATGTGCCTGGTGTTGCCCGGGTTAAATAGGCACAAAGCAACATCTTTGTGTACATGTAAAATGAGGTAATGTAAAAGGATGCCAATCATGTATGCGTGATAATTTTTGCGTCCTTAAGAAAACAAGAGTGATAATGTCGGGCAATATTAATTTCATGGGGGCGTGGCCTGTTATGGGGGCGTGGCCTGGGTTTTGACCTGCCCATGACCTTCCCCGGATCATAACACAACACCATGCAAATTTTCAGCCCAATCTGACCTGGGGTGTGGGCATGCATTAAGGACACACACACACACACACACACACACACACATATACACACACACACACACACACACACACACCAGATCGCCCCGTCTGACTCTGTCAGTTTATGTCTCTGGCTGCATAAGGTGCCAGGCTCTACCGAGACGG
>OMKK01091597.1:5651-17363 GCA_900302305.1 Polymixia japonica
ATACACACTCATTTGGAATACAACAAAAAGGCATTTGTTTGGATTCACTTTGACCCTTTACGCTCCTAGAGCCTTTCCTTCAACAGAAGAATCCAAAGACTTATCTATGCGCGCGCACACACACACACACACACACACACACACACACACACACAAAGACAAACACACACACACACAAAGACAAACACACATGTCTAGTGATGAACTGCTACGTCCCTCATCACCAACCACAAGATTATAGAGATAGAGATGAACACACTTCACACACACTTCAGACCAGCGCATCTGATCCAAATGGATTCAAGGTCAACAATAGCTGCATTAGCAACAGGACACAATAGAAATATGGATATACTTGAAAACAACATCATTGCATCGGCTTATTTCGATATTCCATGAAACCAAAATTGGCGAGTAGACTGTGTCTGCTTCTGTTCTTGAAAAAGGAAAACAATCCAATTGTGAGAATGACGACAAGTGTCTTTCTGTGTCTTTCTCTGTATTTCCTGTGAACAACTTGAACAACACTGTGATCACGATCGTAGGCCTATTCAATTACTGTTTTAAGCTGAATGACCGTTTACTGAGATATTGAAAGCTCTGTCACCACGCTGTTTCCATGTGTAACGACGTTGGCTGACCATAATAACATACGCAAATGGCGTGTGTGTGATTTTGGGTAAGTCTATGGTCATGTGCGCAAGTCCTGAAACTACCACATAAGGCCTGCGTTTGCTCTAAGACGTGGTCTGAGCAGGAGGAGACGCAGGCCCATTCTTTAACACCAAACTAGCACTGCGCCACCTGGTTTTTATTGACACGCCCGCTACCGCGTCCCACGACGGCCATCTCGCCGCAAGCGATGTCACGGCGAGCCGGGAAGTTACCAAACAGCCGCAGCCGCGAGAGAAACCCACCGGCGGCCAACGAAACTGTCGCTGCACCGGAAGCTAGGGCCCTCGGTCTTAAAAGGTGCCGTCAGTAACATCGTCGCTCTAGCGTTATTGAGGTGAACACACCAAACCAGGAGCGCTGTGTTTCAGCTCGTTCAGGCTGAGGGGAGGATCTGTTTTTAACGGGCCGTCAAAACAAAACAAAGAGCAGGAAGTAGAGGGAAACAGCACCACTGAGACACAATCGAAACAGAGAGAGAGCGGAGGCTTTCAGACCATCACTATGATGTCTTAGGACACAATGTGGCGATTCCACTTTTTATGATTTTGACGTATTACTGATAGCACCTTTAATTTTGAACTTAAGGTAGTCAAAGCTGTTGTACACAGTGTGTGTATATTTTCTTACCTGATGAGCTGCTCCTGAGAGAGATCAATGGAGAAGTCAGTCATACTGAGACGAGAGACAGACTTCCTTGTGCCTGCAAGGACACAGCAATCAGCGTTGAAGCAAGTCAGTTATGACTTTATCAGTTATGATTTGCCACTGATTGCATTTTTGCCTCATTGAAAGCTACAATATCTCAAAGATGGGATACAACATAATTGAAGTTTCATCTAACATGCCATTGCTGAGGTCTTACTCTTGTCCTTGTGCGTAGAGCTTTCTTTACGCTCAGCTCCGGCGAAGATGTGGATGAACTCGGCGAAAGCACCTTTCCTTCCCATCAGCTCCAGGTAGGAGCCCATCTCTGTGATCTCTCCCTCCACCATCACCAGTATCAGGTCCGCCTGGGGCAAGTAGCTCAGTCCATGGGTCACCAGCACACGCGTCTGCAGTTGCAAACACATACAGACACAACATACTCTTCAGTATATGTTAATATTCCAGCTCCGAATTCCTGAGTCCAGCTCGGTTTCTGTTCTGACCTTGTCTTTGAGTACTCCTTTGGGTCCAATGACCCTGTCGAAGATGTGTTGGCCCACATGGGCATCGACGGCAGACAGCGGGTCGTCCAGTAGGTAGACGTCAGCCTTCCTAAAGACGGCTCTGGCCAGGCTCACCCTCTGCTTCTGCCCTCCAGACAGGTTTAAACCCTGGAGAAACAGAGGAAGGAAATAGGTGAAGATGTATTTGACGTTGCCCGGTAAAGAGTGACATGCAAGAGCTGGTGAAGAGCAAGAGATCTGAAGTCATAAGCACATGGCAGAGAGAGCATGAGAGAGCAAAAAGAGAGACAAAGACAAGGGCATCTACATTCATAGATCTAAATGAGTCTAAATGAAATAGACGAGTATAAACAGTATGGCAGAAACCATCACTTTCTGTATTAGCTAATGAAGCCACATTGTGCTTTCGTCTGTATAGCCATCCTGACTGTTTACTGACTGGCTATAACGTCCAGGAGGGGGCTGTTTGTTGATACCTTCTCCCCGATCTCGGTGCTGTCTCCAGCAGGCAGGATCTCCAGGTCGGGCAGCAGGGCACAGGCCTCCACCACCCGGTGGTACCAGCTCTCCTTCCTCTCCTGGCCAAACACTATGTTGTCTTTGAGGGTGGCGTTCTGGATCCACGCCTGCTGGGGCACGTAGGCCACTGAACCCTGGAGAGCAACACAAGGGGAGACATCACCCAGTGGAATATTAAGACATCATCCACAGTGGAATATTAAGACATCTCTATGTAACCCCTACCTAACCTAGGGGGACCGAATAGCTGACCTTTATTCTACAGTGTTTTTACCTTGACGGAGGCATGTCCACTCCTCTTCTCTGTCTCTCCCAGCATGGCGGAGAGCAGGGAGGACTTCCCCGAGCCCACGTGGCCCACCACCGCCACCAGGGAGCCCTGCTTCACATGCACAGTAATCCTTCGTAGACACGGGGGCCCCTCCTTGGACCAGGCAAAGGTACCCGCTTCTACTACCACTGCATCACCATCTGGAGCAGACACACACACACACACACACACACACACACACACACACACACACACACACACACACATACACATTGTGCCCATTGTGTTGGTACACTTAGTGTTGATGACAGAAGCAATTGTACACCGCTGACAGGGCAGCAGACAGTGAGCACACTTTTTCTCACTTGTCACAGAAGATACCCCATTAACAGGTAACAACACATCCTGTAACAGCTGGCATGAAACAGATGCTGCACGCATTAATATTGTATCTCAATTGCTCAAAGTAACCCTTTGTCTAGACCAGAAGGGTATCAAATGTGTTTTTTGCTAGAACGTCAACACAGCAGCTATAGAACCTTTTACAGTTTGTAATCAATGATGACGTACGTAAGCATGCACATGCAGTTTGGCAGCGGAAGTATGGCGGAGCGCAATAGCTTGTCAAGCTATGCAAGGGCATTAACCTAGCCTGAAATCAGACAGAATTGGCAATTTCCATTTCCATCTTCAGTCTGACATTGCCTCCACTCTAATCGATTTCTGTGGGGGAGGGGCATTCAATTTTCCCTAACCAATCACAACAGCTTGACAACAGCATTAGTCCCGCCCATGGCGCTGATTGGCTAATCATTAGTCCCCCCCGCGGCGCTCTTTGGATTACACTAGCAAATAGCACATTGTAGGATAGCAAATTGGGACAAGATCTTGGGACAAGATTTAGCTTGCTACAGGGAAAATCTAAAGCATGATCTTCTTCATGTTACACTTCTTTTGTGTTTTAACCTTATGCATCATCTGCTGGTTTGGCAATGCTACTGAGGCACAGAAAAAGATTGTCAGAAAAACTGTAACAACGGCCAGTAAACCTAGGGATTATGTTACCAAGTATGGAATGCATCTACAGAGATAGAAAGATGAAGAACGAACATTGTGGGTGACCAGAGGCACCGAGGCAAACAACATTGTGGGTGACCAGAGGCACCGCCTTGCCTCCTCATTTGAATTGTTGCCATCTTGGCGACGATATTGCCCCCCTCTATTTACTAAAAATAGATCCAAGTTTTCATTTGTTTCAAAAGCATGTTCCATTACGTTTTTAAACAGGAAATGCAGTAGCACCTTATCCCCCATGCACTTTGACCCCTGCTTCCTGGTCACAAAGGATGTCCAGCTGGTCTGGCCCGTCCTAATTATTGTTCTCTCCTTTCTCTTTTCTGTTTCCTTACACCTAATTTGTTGCAAGGTGCGAGGTATGTGCATGTGTATGAGTATGGGTATGTGTATGAGTATGTCTATTGGTGACTTTTGATGTTGTGATGAAGTGCCTTGTGATTGTGCTGCAAACCAATTTCCCCATGGGCACAAATAAAGTATCTATCTATCTTGTGCCGTAATTCAATCTTTTCAATTTTTGCGGGAGATCGTACCCGGTGGCACATCAAATTGCGAGGTTTCTAACCAATCTTAACGCAATGGTGTCATTCTTCCATAGCCATTACAATATGCAAATCCAAATTTCTTTCGTAATGATAGACTATGTTGAAGCAAACATCCTGTAATATTTATGTAACCACAAAAAACTGTAATATTGCATATTACAGCATCAAATTCCCTCTGAGGAAACACTTATAATTTTAGTATAGCCTCACTGTCTGCCATGACAAGAGATTGGAGGATCAGAGAGAGGAGGCAAACCCTCAAACAGAAAACAGTGTGGGGTGTGGAATAGAGGAGGGAGACATGATGGGGGAAGGCAGGAACAAGGGAATTCACGTGGAATTTGTAGCTTGAATGGATTCACGCCCAACCCACTGGTGGTTTCAGGTGTAACAAAGCCATTTGAAGTCCATAGATTACCCATTGTCTTCGGCTCTTTATGACATCTTGTCATCTAAACCAATATGAATTAGGAACACGTATTCCATGCAGCTGGAAGAACAGAGAAACATTTTTCTCAGTATAGCCTTTTGAAGAGTTATTTCTCACAGTGAGTACGAATATGTTTGTGTTTTAGGCCACTGCATGTGTATTTTAGCACGTAACATATTTTTGTCTCCAGTTGCTTCCATTGAAGCCAGGAGCCATGCTATTTTACCATCTTTTAACTTTATCTGTGGTGACAGCTCCCGCATCAATCACCCTGTCTACCATGGCAACATCAATGTCACGCTGACCCTCCCTTAGGTTAGAGGTGGAGGTGTCAATGTGATGGTAAAATTGACAAAAGATACAAGATGTAGAAGAAAGCTCTTCTGGAGACGTTATACTCTAACAGTATATATAACAGTGTTGTGCTCCTAAAATAACATACAACAGCTATCTAGCCAAACATGCCGCTGCTTTGAGGCTATTGTCCTTTGTGAGATCAAAGCTGTCTAATGTGTGTATAATTAGCCTTTATTTTGGGGTAAATAGCATCGCTCTTGACCTGACACAGCTGCAGGACATGAGCAGGCCTTTTAAGGGATATTTGAGTGAGTCTGATTAAAGCTAGGGTCAGAAGTAAAGATCAAAGGATCTACCACCTCAAATGTGATGTCTTAGGTGACAAAAGTAACGTGAAATTCTTTGCTTTTTTTCGTCGTAGCTGCCTAAAGGAATAATGAGTAAAAAAATAAAAAATAAATAATATAAAACTTAAAATATATTTTCCATACTAGTTGTGGTTGTGCCATAGATATACTGTAGATTATGTTATTATGTAACAAGTAATCATACAGACAGACAGAAGGACCTGTCTGGGGGGGTAAGTACTGTCACGTTTTAATTAAAACCCACATACTACTGCTATGTATTCAGTATACTGCATATTGACATGTTTTGTATTGTTGCTAGCCTGTCATGATGTTAGCCACATTGTCGTTTGCATATTTGGCTCCACTGTCAACGGACTGCAGAATGGTATTACTCAGATATCAAGAGAGAATGGTTGCATTGTTAGTGAGTTAGCCCAGCTAGTACTAAGATGGCCCATGAGCATCTACACTGTGCTCAAGTGTGTTAGTATGGTTTTGTGTCTGTGAGTGTGCTCCTGTATCTGTATTCAGATGTGTCTCTGAGTGTACGCTGTCAGATGCACTAAGGCACACACACACACACACACACACACACGTACACAAACAGTCCCTCCTCAAACATCTGTTGATTAAATTCAGTGCCTTTGGCAGACCCTAACAGGTTCCCTTGGAAACCAGAAGCCAACTTCTGTGAAGAGCTGAGCGCTATGAAGTTAAACAGAAACACAGCAATGTTTTGATTAACTCCTTTTTTTGTTATATCTCACATACTGATGCACACAATTATGGCCTGGGCCACAGCAGTACACAGTGTTTCATATCCAGTTAGGCAAGTCATGGCACCAGATGCTAAAAAGCGATGATTCAACAGTCAATTTCAATAGCCAAGGCTACTTTGGGGAGATATCTTATGGAGATATACAGTATATATGTATATATATATATAACGTAAATATATAAGGGGTACAAGAAGTACAAACCAAATGTCACTGGAGAGATTAAAGGCACAATCCGCACATGGTTTTTAAGTGCTGCCCTGTTGTGGCTAAGCAAGGGATTACAAAAACATTGTTTTGGTTTGCCCCTTGCCTCAGCATCAGTCATCTTTTGCTTAGTGAATTTTGGCAGTAAATACAGAGGAGTTCCCTGTGTTTGCGTGGCTTTTGAAACTTTACTGTTGGGTGAAATGCTTCCAAACAGCCACATCACAGTTTACAAAACAAAGTGGGGTGACGGGATCGTTCAAATCAGTCGCAGATTGTGCCTTTAAGAGTGAGAGATGGGTGTGTTTACTTTAGTTTACTTAGTCCTTTATGGGTATACATTTTCAGTAAATGTTTAAAATTGCATGGCCACCAATTTAGCCTTTAATAAGGCTGTTTTTCTCTCAATTCTTTCAAATTTTACTTAATGACTACTTAACTATTTATCATGCCAGCCTTAGTCAGAAAGGATACCACTGACCTGATCTACTACCTGTCACTCCAAGCAACTGAACATTTTGAATAATTAAACATAATTTAGAAATTCCTTTCCAAGATGCATATTCATTACCTTTCAGACCTTTTAATTTGAAAATGAAGTCATATTTGTACACAAGGTGCATTAATGTTTCAACCGATTTGTAGCTTTATTGTAATAACACCTTTGTTAATACCCCCAAAGTTATGTCCCAGGTTCATTCTAACAATTATGGCCATGTTTGAATGCATAACAAATGAATACAAAACAAGAAAATACAGTTGTTCTATTTATACAACAATATATTCTTTAAAGATATATTCTTTTTACAACACAACCCATTACAAAGCACTGTAAAACATTAAAAAACATATTTGTAATAAATAAAGGCACTGAAATATAGACATTGATCTAAAATGACAACAAATTCAGACCACAACTATCCTACTGTGTTGATGTCTCCTAGAAGCCAAGAAACCACCGCTCCCCTAACAAAGTTCATTATCATTCATTGTTTTATGGTTTCTACAGAAACTAACTAGAGATAACTAAAGCATTGGCATAAGGAACACTTTGCACAAAAAAATGCCCATGAGCGATAATATGTAAATGTACTATATTAATATTCAAGTGTAATTATTCAGCATTAAACATTGTTATCAGCAAAGTGACTTCATACTGTGTGTGCTTGCTAGGATAATTTTATAATAATAATAATAATAAACTTTATTTATACAGCACTTTTCAAAACAAAGTACAAAGTGCTTTACATGGTTGAACCAGGATTAAAACATTTCAGAACTGAGGCAAATAAACAACAACATAATAAACAACAACAACAACAACAACAACAGTAATAATAAAACAGGTAATAAAGACAAGTTGGAAATAGAACAGTGTGCTAGAATTAACAAAAGGCTTTTTAAAAAAGATACGTTTTGAGAAGTGATTTAAAAGATCCGATCCTGCAAGCCTCAGATTCTCGGACAGGGAGTTCCAGAGCTGAGGGGCCCTGACTGAAAAAGCCCGGTCACCTTTAGTCTCGAGCCGGGACTTAGGAACAACCAGCAGAGCCGTCTCCGTCCGTGGATCTGAGGCTGTGCCCTGGCTCATAATGGAGCAGCAATTCAGCAATGTAGCTGGGAGCTGAACCATGAAGTGCTTTAAATGTGATCTAAAACTTACTGGTAACCAGTGAAGAGAGGCTGAAACAGGGCTAATGTGATCCTGTGTTCTAGTATTTGTTAAAAGCCAAGCAGCTGTGTTTTGTACCATCTGAAGGCGTGAGATTGTTTTTTGGCTTAACCCTGAATACAATGAATTATAATAATCTAAGATTAAATAAAAGCATGGATAACTTTCTCGAGAGGCCGAGAGAGAAAAGACCTGATTTTTGAGATGCTCCTTAATTGATAAAAACAATTAAGAGGAATTTTAGAGGAATTATCATTCACTCTATACAGCCTGTACACAACAACTAGTGCTTATTGTTAATGACGAGAATCTAGAATGATACAAATGACAAGATGCGCTTTGAAATATATGGTTTTAATGAATGTGAAGAGCCAACGCTAACGATAACTAACAGCAAGCCGTGGTTGTATTTGGTTTGATTAAAAACAAAAATTGTTTCCTATTGTCCATCTATACTATACTACACAATTCCCAATGAATGTTAAAGGTTAGCTGTGCTCAAAAGATTTTATTTGTCCAAGGTTTCTATCTGACCATTATAACATATGTGGCTGATTGTATGTGCACTGACAATAGCTGCACCATCCTGCTTATATCCACAGTATCTCCATTTCCCTAAACAGCAAGAAAACTCCCTCGGATGAAAACAAACGATCGTTGCAACAGACAGCCTGAGAAACTTAGGACCGAATCCCTTCGGACTATAGTGTCTCGCCTCATCCTTCATTACTAATGCGCTTTGCTTCCCATCATGCTCTCCTTGTAAATAAATAGAGCTTGTCTGATAAATGATGGAGCAGTTTATTCCACGTCCAGACAATCAACCGCTAGAGAGATGCAGCCTGGTGCCTCAGCGATATCAGGGTCCGCTCCTCCCTTTGTGGTAAATTTAATAAATATAGTGCTCGAGGGACAACGACTGCAGAATGGAAGAAAGACAACGGGAGGAATACAGAGAAGTAGACTAAGGCACCAAGACACTCTCTCTGAACATATATACTCTGATCACACACACATACACACAGAAAAAGAAATTGGACACACCATGTTGCCTCAAACTAAGGCACATAAGATATAGAAATTGAGTCCAGATCAACCAGTGACCTGTGTCACCAGTCATTCTCTCTCTCTCTCTCTCTCTCTCTCTCAGTCACTCTTCATTGTATACTGTCCCACACAGATGAAATGCCACGACAAAATTCTCTTTAAAAGAAACGAACAGGCAAAAGACCACAAGGCAGAGGTTCCGTACTGATTGCGATCCTTCACGAGTCCATCCCTCCCGCTCCTGGATGCCGGAGCGCTGGATCGGGGCTTTCTGGCTTCAGAGGTACACAATGTTTTCCTCCCTGCTCTCCTCCCCGCTTTCAGTCTCCAAGGAAACCAGCACACCAAGGTCCAGCTGAGGGTCGCTGGGGTGGGGGAGCCCCGGAAACTGGTCGGCTCCTGTTGCCGTCGGTGGCATCCCTGATCCCTGATCCCTGATGTAGCTGAGGGTGTTTAGATCTGGGAAACAGAGGGAAAGTATTGTTTTAACACAGAATGGAAAAACACACTAAATACTGTAGCTGCAGACACTGAAAAATGACTAAATTATTACCTCATTCATTGTACTGAGAGCAGGAAAAGGGGCTGCTTAGATGATTAGTAGAGGGTGTATTGAAGAAAAACACCAGAACAGATTAGAACAGAAATGACAGCATCATTTAGTAGCAAATGATGATTAATCACCAGATCGGGTTGGCTGACCACTTGTTTAGTGAGCTCAGTCTGATTGTTTGGCCGATTCATCTGATCACTAACTGCATCTAGATCAACCACTGCAGACTGCTGTTTCCTCTTAGTAGCAACCTATTGACGTGAGAATGATCAAAGGAAACGCAGATTCGAGTTATCTGTTATTTCCCCTTTGACTGAAAGAACCCCTCCTATCATTATAATCACCGTCAACATCATCATCATCATCATCGTCGTAGTTTCTATGACACCTGTCATTCTAGACTTCGGGCTCAGAGGATGGGGGAGGGGGAAGGGCCAGAAGAGCAGTGCACGACCATGAACCGTGTGAGGAGAATTTAAGAAAGGCTGTGTGTTTGGTGCGTCTACTATTTCATGTTGCGCACTGAAAGTCCCCCACTTCCTGCACCACATGCGTAAGAATGAATCCTGTTGGAGCTTTCCCTCCTGTATCTGCATATTAAATGTGTGTGTGTGTGTGTGCGTGTGTGTGTGTGTGTGTGTGCGTGTGCTTACATACGGGTAAATGTACGCTTCATCTGTGCTGTCTAACATTAGGGCAGGTGTGTTGTCGTTTTAACAGATGGCGCGGACTATAAACTGCGTCATTGTGTCCCTGTAGGAATGTGTCTCTTTGTGATTAATTAGAGGAGGCTTTGTTAGAGCGATTCTGTTACTATTGGGTTGCCTCTGATAGATGAGACGAAAGTGTACAGCCAGGAGACAAAGAGTCACTCATTCCCTGCCTTAGGGCTTTTAGGACTCTGGTCAGGTGTTAGGTCACCTTTTGACATGAATTATTAACAGTTTAGAGACACAAAATGTATTATTAATAACAATAGCAATAGTCGAAAAGTAAGAAATGCCATACTAGTTAAATAAATAAAAAAACATTTTTGGAACAGCGAAGCGTTAAAAACCCAGGGAGCATCTGTGGCGCGTCGCCGCCGTACATTAGACAAGGTTTAATTTACATACAGTAACACCCGACAAGTTGATCTCTCTTTTCTTATTCAGCCCCACTCTAAGGATGCTCTCAGACTTCGTGTTAAAAGTCAAGCAAGAAATACCTGATTGGATTAGATCAGAGGTAACTTCAGAAAAATCTATCCAACCGGTTTTCCACGATTATGCTGCGCGGAAACACATTATGGAAATCCGCAACAATGACAAAAGGGTGAGGGTGTGAGAAACGTTTCTCGTGTGTTCAGGTGAGGCCGAGATGCAGAAACATATTTTGATACATGTGACTCGGAGCACAATGGGTGATTTGCATTTGAAAGAGATTCCTTTTCACAAAGGGATCACAAAGAGCATTCCTCCCTGATAACTGTCAGCGTTTGATCCAACTGACGTTTCGCTGGGGGCTTTTAAAGTTTTGAGAAACGTACGCGAAGAAAGGCAGACGATCCTCCACAGCGGCGGGAATCTGACGGGAAATAAGGTGACGGTGTGGGATCTGCATTGAGGGTGAATGAGGACGGATAGAGGACATCCTGAGTATTGGAGGTTAGGGTTAATGATGCCCTATGGGATCATTTCAACCTATAGTAGCACTACTGAGCAGCAATACACATTCAGGTGAAGGCTGTCAATCAAGTCACAGGTACGCCAGCCAACAGCAGAGCAGCAAGTAGAGGAAATAGCTTCCTGAATCTTGCACTGGTCAACTAGAGACTCAGAGATAGAGATTTCGCTGCAGAATGAGGTAAAACTGGGATTCAGTTGACAGATTATATAGATATATGTAAGATCTATACTTTGACCATCCGGACCAAAACGAGAGGTTTAAAATATACTGACATATTCGGCAAGGTCCCCGTTTTGCCTCTTTAACCCCATAAGGGAAACAACAGTGAATTCTGCAGCCGACATGTCAGATTAAATATACTGTATTTCAAACTGGACAAGAGAATTGCACAGTAGGCCCTCATGAGGCCCATTAGGGAATGCTTTGTGGGAGATGTCAGGTGGAACCCACCCGCTT
>OMKK01091598.1:11262-23010 GCA_900302305.1 Polymixia japonica
CACACTCATGTATATCCCAATTTATCATCCTTAATAATAATAAGTAATAATGATTTTTTCAGTGCATATATGGAACGGGTGTACGGTGTCTTGCAGACACACAAGCAGTATAGTCAGGTAGTAGTAGTAGTAGCAGTATAGTCAGGTAGATGCAGAACATAATGTACAGTAAATTGATGCCATATGGTATTATTACTGAATGTGTCCTTATACATAGATTTTTGTGTTAAAGACATATGCAGTCTTGTTTTGTCTGTCTTGCATCATGATGGACTCCATTGCATTCATTTTGTCTTGGACAATATACTGTATACAGGTAGTCAAAGGTTTGATCCAACTCTCAATATAGTTATGCATTTCAATACATTAAATAAAGAGCAACACAGAGAACACTTTTTAAAATAAAACTCAAGTCGAACATCTTTTGCTCATTGCTGTTCATATAATCTGAATATTAGGAAATAACCATTACATTCTCTGTTATGATGAGAAATATTTAGACTTTTGTTGATCTCATTAAATAAAAATGACTACATTTTAACAGGAACAGATTCGATATTTTAATGCTTGGATATGATCTGATCGCGACCTAACTATGTCTGTAGCCACTAATACAAAGCTTTCTCTATTACAGAAAAAAAACAATGCATACAAATGAAACCAATAATTAAACAATTGAAATAATTACTTTGGTTAACAGGGGATCCCTATTTCAGTATAAACATGTTGCATATTGTTTCTGACACCCTTTTGTTTTCAGTCACAGATAAGAAAAGGTCGATGACCTTTATAAGTGCAGGAGTCACCTGAAGTGGAAGGAAGCACAACCTTCACAGACAACAAGACATGGGCTGTATGGATGAATAACCAGCATAGTTTAAAACGCACTGCAAACTCTCAACACGAGGGCTGCTTTGGAACCGATTTACACTACTTAGGACATCTGAACGCAGTGCTATTTGGCTGAAATAGTTTTCATGTGTAAAAAGGTTGAAATCCTGTTTAAATCCTGTTTGGTATCTGTAAGAGTTTAAGGCATTACTGACATCTAGTGTTAGGGAGGTGAAATACACTAATGAACCAAAATAAGGCTAAACATGGCTTGTGCAGGCTGAGGGAGGAACTGTTTGACGGGTTGTTAAAGCAAAAAAAAGAGAGAGAGAGGGGGGAAGCTTTCAGACAATTACCATTATACTATATCTTAAGATACAATGTGATAATTCAACTTTTTAATTGATTCTAATATATTGCAGATAGCACCTTTAAGCCTGGTTTAGCCTTAGACGTCCTTTTCCTTGATGACTTGGAATGGTGTCACAGGTACAATGTCAGTCATAACAATTTGCTTGAACTCTTATTTAATAATTTCATAGCATGACGTCACTGCTGTGGCAGAAATGGAGTTATATTTTAATAAATAAAATAGGTACAGAAATGAGTCATACAATTTATTATTCTTAAAAAGAAAATTAAACATGAGTGATGTCCACGACATACAAACAGGAAATAAGAGAAACTAACAAATACAGCATTGCCAACACCACAAAATACATGTAGGCTGATCAGCCAAAGGGGTGTGTGTGTGTGTGTGTGTGAGAGAGAGAGAAGCAGAGATGTTGTGGTCCTGATGTAATGTAGACTAGCAACTCTACCATGGTTGTCATGGTTCTAAGGCCTTATGCCACCTCCACCACCTGCCTCAGTTCCTCTATGAGCGGCACCAGCTCCTTCTCCAGACTGATGATCAGACCTGTCGAAGCACAACGCCACAGCAACGTCATCCGACCACCACCATCCTTCTGGTTCATTAAACTGATGTGTTTTACTATAGTTCTTCTGTAGAAGAACTAAACTTTTAAACCAAACTTTTTAAACTACATTAGAAAAAAAATCAAAATATTGTTGTCATTATTATTGTTACCATTATTATTATTCTCATAATCATCATGGACTCATCCAACAAGGGATTGATGGGGTTCATATAAAACATTATGTTTTAAGCAGTGTAGACCGACCATAGTTTGACTCAATCACATCAAGCAAGTTAAATGACCACTGACACTTATATATCTATACTGTATTATGATGTATATTGTACTTTACCTGTGTTGGCACTGCTGCTGGCAATAAAACTGATAACCAGCGGTAATCGATTGAACTGCACAATCTAGTCAACAGAGAGACAACAGACCGTTAGCCAAACAGATATTACAGACTCGGTTTTATCCTAAAGAGAACGCTCAGTATTTTAAGGTGTCTTCCATTAATGAGTTATCGCGAATCCTTTCACAACATCTAAAACGTAATCATGTCGGGACATTAGTTTTTGAGAAACTGGTGGAATTCTTCTGTTAGCATCCGTTAGCAATGCTAGCACAAGTCAGAGACTGAAACCATTTGTCTCAAATCATACGGAAGGTATTACTTTTATAGTTCCATATTCAACATTAAGAATAAGTATTAAAACAGTTTGAAGGGTTTCAAGCTGACAGAAGGCTAACACTGATTCCTGAGTTGAGTAAAAAGGTCAGTAACAAAAACACAAACCCTTCCTTTAGGTTCATCCTCAGCTTATACAGTATAGAATAATTGATGAACCAGTTTCCCCTCAACTAACCATTTGTTCAGCACAACATGTACCATGTTAATGTTTAGTTTAAAAAACAACCAATGTCAAGTCAATTATCAATACTGGGATGTCGTTACATTATGCATAACGTACCTGGTATGTGTTGTAGTAGCAGATTATACTTTTGTTTTTGGAGAGGCCCAGCTTACTGCCCTGATCTGTGGCCAGAGCAAAGGTGGACAGGAAGCCTGGTCGCAGAGCATATTCTGGTGCATGTTCATTGGCAACTACAGGAGGATACAACCGTCAGTTATGAATTAACAACATTTGTCATTGCTTAGCAGTGATGTGATGTGTGACAGTTAAACTAGAATGTTTAAGTGGCTTCAATGAACATGGCTTATAGCTATCTTGGTTAGTCTTAGACTACAGAGTCCAGGAGTAGTCGGGCTAATGCTGCAGATAAAACCTGGAGTGGAATACAAAACACCATCTACTGGTGTGGATCTGGAGGATGAAATGCAGGCAATACAACGGCACAAGCAAAAAAAACATGCTGTCTGTAATATGTTAAAATAAAAAGTCAAATTACCACATTGTATGAATTGTGGATTTGACTAATGGTCGGGCTGTTCATGGTTCAACATGGTTCACTAAAGGCTCGGGCCTGTGCTCGCCTCTCCCTCTGTTTTGATTGTGCCTTAGTGGCACCATTTCTCTCTACTTTATGTTCTTTGTTTTAATTTGACGGCCGTCAAACAGCTCCTCCCCTCAGCCTGTCCATCAACACGTAGCCCCTCCCCGCAACCTGCACAAGCATGAACACTTCTTATTTTGGTTTGTTATTGTAGTTCACCTCACTAACGTTCGTTAGTGCAAATCTTAAAGATTACACCTTAAAATGAGCATGAACAAACGCTTTAAAAGCAAAACCAATACCAGCTATGGTGTGCAAAATGTTTAATGTGAAATAAATGTAGTTTTGTGAATATTCTTGAGTGTGGCTGCTTTCATTTCATTACCACAACCATTTTAAACCAGCGTTTGTTTATTCAACCCTACTAGTGTCATCTTTTTTCGTCTAAGTTTGTACAGCGCAAAGCAGTGTTTCCCCTACATGTGTTGTTACTGTGGTGGTACAAGGCTGGGAGGCGTACCATGCAGCGGGTCAGGTAAGAACATTTTCAAAAAAACAGGTCTGCTCTCTCAAACTGAGCACACAATGAAGAGTTGAGGAAAATCCTTGAATCACGCATGGAAATGCAAATACAGTGTGTGTATACACCCTGAACAGCGATGGAAAAATAGTTCTTATGATTCCTGTGCTCCTCAGCATCAGGAGTTGGTGGACACTTTATGGGAACATGACAACCATCTATGCAGCCCATCACTCATTAAATGCCCATATTCATAGAAACATTTACACTTCCTAGTTGGCCTGGATAGACCAGAAGCAGAACGGATGCATAGTGGACATGCAGAGCTGTAGTATAGTTCTGGCGTTGTGTCTATTTCCTCTGCATGTGGTGCGCGGCTTTCACATGAATACACTACAGCACACCACAGAAGCATAGGTCTAGGCTATATATCTGATGTGCAACCTACTTACTGTGTGTCTTTATTGTCGATGCCGTTAACTAATACATGTGCACTGATGTAAATTGTAAAAGTAATAGGGTCATCATAGAAATTATAAATGTCCAATCTGTTTTTGAAATATAATTTTCCAAATTTAGGCTGTTATGTCAATACATAGATAGGTCCCAAATTCTGTGCTTATGGATGCACATTACCCAGAATGCTTTGCATGTGTACTGTCAGTTCTCTTCATTATTATTCCACAGCATCTATGTTTGACCAAAGATTTTGATGGACAGGGTAGAGGAGCGACAGAGAGTGCAGGGGAGGAGAAAAGTCCAGCTTGTTTTGAACTGTAAATGCTTATTGTTGTAATTCCCCTTCACTATTGGTAGAGTGAGAATATTGCACACGACAGCTGATGAAACTAAGATTAAATTCTTCTTATTTTCTATTGCACTTTAAATGATGAGCAGAATTACTGAATTCTGCAAATTTATTTTGGTTAGACAATGATGAAAGAAATATTTTACAAATGGTGGACACTATGTTGCAACTTTATCTGTATAGCTTAGGCAATTGTATGGCATTGTACTTTGTATGATACCTGAGCTTGTTTAGCAACATACTTGTTTTACACACATATTTCACTGTGATGTACAAATGCGTATTATAATAATCTAAGCCCAGATAGGGCACCTTGAGTACACAGTAATGTAATAAATCAATGCCATATAGTAAAATTGCCTCTATTTTGTTAATTACTTTTTAAAAACAACCATAAGAAAACTTATGTTTGATTACTTAAAAATGTTAGATTTATTAAATTAAATAAATAAATGTGGAAGATTCCACTTTAATAATCATTTTCCAAGGACCGTTTCAACAATGTGTTGGGGCAGCAGGTCCAAAACAAGTTAAAGAATTAAAGAGTTTTAACTTTATTCATGAAGAGTGCCTTGGTTTTGTTTTCTTCTTTTGATACACTAACCCCACACCAAAGAGCAACTTCGGCTTCAGGGGGACACCCTGGATAGTATATTAGTAAATACAATCATACTGTAGACTAACATATTGTAGCAGAGAGCTTGTATACTAGTTCATGAAACAGACAACTTCCCCTGTTCACAAAACCATGAGTTACCTAATTCAGTCAAATGAGTACGAGGGAAAAAGCGAAAGAAAAGAGGGTCTTACCTTTAATAACTGGGACGCCATCCCTGTCTGTCACGACAATAGCCTGAAGACCTTCAACACTGGCGAAGAGGAAAGGTTTGATGGTTGAAATTTGAGGAATGGTTCAGTTGTATTATATAATACCCATCTTAGCTAAAATGTGGAGCATATGTTTGTATATCATATCAAACTGAGGATACAAACCTGGGCAGCTGTTTGTAGAGATATCTCCTCAGATCCTACAAGACAGTTGTATTGAATAAAAGCAACATTTGCCCTTCACAACAAGTTGAATCACCAGATAAGGGGATCTTAAAAGCTGCCATGAGACAGTTTATGTCCATTCACCTCTGAACTAGTAAACAACAGGTTATTAAAGTGGATGTACTCAACAACAAACACATGAATACAGACTTTACTTACATCAGCCATGGTGGCCAGAGTTTGTCGTTATTATTCAACACTGTCTGCAAATGTGGGGAGAAAACAGACTGGGCGTTAATTGGATAGTAGTAAGTAGTTTTGATTAGTTTAAAGATAATTATAACATGTTGACTAGCAGTGAGTTAGCTTACTGCACTAACTTGTAGCGAACATTAGTAGCTTGTGCTAATTGTCTGGCTTGCTAATAACATTTTAAATCATTCAACCTATAATATAGATAAAGGTTAATGATATCTTAGGTGGGTAACACATAATAAACAATGTAAGTGTATAGTTACCTTGTTTAAATACTAGCGAGAGTAAACTGCTGCTGTGTGACTTCCAGGAGACGAGCAGAGATCACATGACCAAGTCACATGACTGTGTTGTTTTGTTTCCGCTCTGTGAAGAAGTGTTCAGGGAGTCAGTCTTGCGCATCACGGTCCAAACCAATTTATTGAAAACGTCTCGCTTAAAGCATCTTGGCTAAATAAATAACGAGGCTTGCTTTTTTGTCATTGTATTATTATTATTTTTTTCTGCTAGTTTTTTTTTGTCATTGTAATTAGGTAGCCTACTTATTTTGTGATAGCCTACAAAATTAACAGTAATGTTAATCTCTAGTTAATTTATTAAAGTGTAACTACACCCCAGGTCTGAGCCTAACTCAAATTAGAAAAATGCTAAAAAGTCACCCTGGGTGCAAGTTGCTTTTCAGTTTGCAGATCCAGAATCAGCTGATACAAAAACAATTCCCCTCAAAAACCAGGGGCTAGTGGCTTCAAAGATATAATGTTGTGGATCTGGCAAGTTTCTTCAACTACTTCTTTGAATACATTGTTTGGTGTGTCCATTTTTTATTGCTACTCGATTCAGCATTTCTGTGGGGGAACGACACTGTAACATAAACCGGATACAAACCACCAGATACAGTTTTGATGTAGGCGGGTTCTAGACCAGATCTGCACACTGAACAGTGAACAGAAACCAGGATCTCCTATGTAATAGACACTGAGGAGGGGGGGTGGATGTGTCAGGCATGAGGGCAGGAGTTGCTCAGTGACATTATTTAAAAAAAAAAAAATTCATGATGTAGATAAGTTGACTCTATGACAAACGGTCGACTCTATGTCAGCATTGGCCTTGCAAGGCTCAGGCTGATTTAAAACAGTAGATGGTTTATTGAGCCATTTTCAACCCATGAAGATTTCTATAACTTTGGTGTCAATGTCAATATTAAAGGAACACACCAACATTTTGGGAAATACACTAATTTGCTGTCTTACCCAGAGTCAGACGAGGAGATTTATATCAATTTCATCTCCGTGTGTCCAAAGATAGTTCTGGGTACATTCTAACCTATCTTAGCATAAAGACTGGATGCAGGTGGGTAATGTAGCCCTGCTCCATCAAAAGTGAAGAAATGCACCTTCCACCAACTGTATTAATTACATGTTGTATCTTGTATATTTAGTGTAAGTGTAAAGACGAGTCTGGATCTATTTCTAGAACTTGATCCCGGGCGTGCACAATCACAACGCCCAAATGCATCCAGTCTTTATGCTAAACCAGGTTAGCAGGTTAGTACTGGATGCGCAGAGATAAAATTGATATCAATCTCCTTGTCTGACTCTGGGTTAGACAGCAAATATGTGTATTTCCCAAAATGTTGGCGTGTTCCTTTAACATTGAACACAGTACAGTCATATCATTTAGTTTACACCTCAAAAAACATGTTTAAGTCTTTAATGTCCCATGGGCCATTTTAACTGAATGCATTTTCTATGTCATCTAGGAATCATCTTGGATGTTATTTTAAAGTTTGTTTTGTAAAATACTAAAACAAAACTGCATAACAATTTAGGCTAACTTGCGTGACATTCTCATTATAATCATGCTTGTCGTCATGCAGGCACTGTTCAGCGTGGACAAAAATAGACAACTATTAATAGCACGTCTCCACAGATAGAGGCTTAAAATGTTCTTCAGGAACTCTCCCCGACTACACAGGACAACTTTCTGAGGTACTGAGGTAGGATTTTTTGTTTAAATGTGTTAAATGTGTTGCTGTGATTTAAAGAAGTGATTTTGAGAAAGTTGAGATTGTTATGGCCTGTTTAACACGAGTATCTGCTCATAATGTGATCACCTCCACCCAGAGCCAATCAATAAAGTAGCTGGGAGATGGCATCATCAGGCAGCAGTATCATGATGTACTGTGTAATCTCATCAATGTAAGAGGAATGTTGATTCAGGCTTCACATGTCCACAGTTTTGTGACATGTTGTCAACTGTCAATAGCATTTTAAGATGATAATTACATTTGTAACTGCATTTGCATTGTATGGATACTTAAGACTCGGGGAGTTTATGTCAAGGAGTTGTGCACGTCTGTCATGATCAGCACGATGTCGTCGCCTGCTTCTTCTTCTTCTTTCCATTTTAAAGCGGGTATCAACCAGAGTTAAGGTGCATTACCGCCACCTGCTGTGTCGGAGTGTGAACCAGTTATCTATCCAAGACAAAAGAGAAAACAAATGCGAGAGAAAAAACAAACAAACTATAAACTATATTTCACTGAACCCTAAATTCTTTTGATCAGCCCAGTTTCTTTCAGATAATGGAATAGACTCTCTAACCTGATGTCAAGTAAATGTTTTAGACTCAGTTCTTCCCCTCCAAGCTTCCTGATTTCCCTCTTTAATGTTTCTCGTTCTGATTCCTCTAACTGACAGCGCTCACATAATCCTGACGGCTGTTTTCCTCCGTGTTTTATTCAGTTTGGTGTGTCCTGCCCTCAGCTGACCTCACTCTGCCTTCTTCTCTCTGTGCTGCATAAAGGTCATCCTGTGTTTTCTGAATCCCAACTGTGCTGCCTCTCTTTAATGTTTCCTTTGATTATTCCATTTGCTTCAGTTACTGAGTGAAATGTCCATGATCTCTTCGTGTTTCAGGGCCTGTTTTGCTAATTCATCCACCATTTCATTGCCCTTTATCCCTCTGTGAGCTGGTATCCACATAAATGTTATCAAAATATTCATATTTTTAAATCTGTACAGAGTTTCATATTCTCTATATATCCTGCCTACTGTGAGATGTAAATGACTGCAATGACATTAATGAATAAGGATAAAGATCTGCTCTTTTTTCAGTTGCACTGGTTATATAAGACAAGGGATGCATATTTCCTGGTTCTGGTATTTTCTAGTTTTGGTATGTTCTGGTCCTGGTATGTTCTGGTTCTGGTATGTTCTGGTTCTGGTATGTTCTGGTTCTGGTATTTTCTGGTTCTGGTATGTTCTGGTTCTGGTATTTCCTGGTTCTGGTATGTTCTGGTTCTGGTATTTTCTGATTCTGGTATGTTCTGGTTCTGGTATTTCCTGGTTTCGGTAGGTTTCGCAGTATTGGTTATTGCATGTATACATGTTGTTTCTGTGCTGTGCTGCAGTTTGTCTCGACTGGCTCTGCAACATGGGGGACTTTCAGCAGTCTGACCAGGACTTCTACCAGTCAGGATATTACATCGATGACCAGGGTCAGACGGTGACCTACAGCTATGACACTTATGATGCCATGAACTCTGGGTATCAAGATGAGTACGTATTTATTCATATTTTTTATACCAAGGATTTATAGCAGGGATGGGCTGTGTTTTATCATTCTATCATTCTTACTCTGATCTGTTTATATATATTATCTATAGATATGTATTTATAATTTTGTTCAGCTGTGTGTGTGTGTGTGTGTGTGTGTGTGTGTGTATATATATAATTAAACCCATCTGAAGGAGGTCATTTTCCACAACTATCTTTGTACTATTTCAGTATGTTTTAAAATGATCGTAAGTGCTTTTTATATGTTAATATGCTAAATGCTTTTTATATGCTAATGTGTGTTGTGTTCAGTGAAACAGAGGAACCCCAGCCTGGTATTTTTGATCCAGCCTTGGGACAGCATTACACAGGACAGATCTACCAGCCTGCAATGCCTTCTGGGAAACTAGAAGATACAGGCACAGATAATGATGAAGAGCCTCCACTTCTTGAGGGTAAAAAAACAGACTTCATCCTCATCCTATAGAGGTAGATGGTAACAAAGTACATTTACTCAATTACTGTAGAGGTTTGAGGAACTTAACACTCCAGTTTCAGTTTGTACCTTGGTTTTGCATACAAAACATTAAATAAGACCATGCATTTTCAATGTTCGAGCCTGTCAACTTTAAACAGAAGTATTCAAAGCCAGTGTAACGGGACCATCAACCCCTTTAACATCATTTTTAGAGGTTAATGCATGAAGGATCTAATGCTCCCAAGTACTGAACTATCAGAAAGTAATATAGAATGTGTACTTTCACTTTAAAGTATAATTAATGTCAAAGACTTTTACTTTTACCAGAGTAATATTCCATCACGGTTTCTCTACTTTTATTTAAAAATAGTAAAAGATAAGAAGCTAGTTTTGGCTCGGAGCGGACTGTTGACATGGGGTTTGGTTGTGTTGACCCAAGAACTCAGCCCAGTAGTCTAGTGGAGACCACTGGGCTCTGAAAACAACTTCTCCTCCTTCACTAGGATCAAAATCCATTTGTCACTGGTTCTTTACTCTACTCTGAAGTTCATCCATTTTCACTATAGGTGGGCCTAGTGGGAAACCCCTGACCTTGACAGTATTAACTAATCTTGACAGTATTAACCCACCTTGACAGTATTAACTAACCTGGCAGTTTAGACACTTAACACTTTTGACAAGACACTGAAGTTGAATTTCAAAAACTGAAACTAAAACAAGATACCCCTCTCTTTTCATTTTCAAGAGCTTGGCATAGATTTTGACCACATCTGGCAGAAGACCCTAACAGTGTTGAACCCTTTTAAGCCAGCAGATGGCAGCATTATGAACGAGACAGATCTGACAGGACCCGTCTTGTTTTGTGTTGCACTCGGGGCAACCCTACTGATGGTGAGTCACCTCAGAACGCTCCTAAACACATTGGTCTTAACCCCTTTTGATATCCATGTCCACATCATCTCCAGGGGCCAAGATTTCAGAGACTAAACCGAAGCAATGATTGAATAAAAAAGTACACTGATCACTGCAGAACTCCAGAAATATTCCTGCTCTAGTCCACATAAATAAAGCACGATGGGAGGATCCTTATTGTTCTGCATAGGTTAGAACTCACCATATATAGTATGTCCTCAGACAAAACCTGCATGTAGAGTACTGATTAAGCATTATTGGTAAAAGTCACATGACCATTCATCACTTTGGGAAGCCCAGCGGTTGGGAGGCAGGCTTGTGATTGGAAGGCCTGATTGTATTGCTGGGAATGCTGGGAAAACCTGGACCAGCCCGTATAGCTGTGATGGGGCTGCTCAGCGGCCTGCAGTGGAAGACTGGAGCTGGACTTGGATCAGATCTCAGACTAGCTCCATTATGAACATGCGACAGACAATATTGGATGCATTTATCAGAGTTTTTTTTACTCTTTAGAGTAGTGGCGTTATAAAAAAGTCTTTCTTTTCTTTTCCTAATTGCAGGCAGGCAAAGTCCACTTTGGATATGTCTATGGAATCAGTGCCATTGCATGTACTGGGATGTACCTCCTACTCAGCCTGATGAGTTCCCTGGCAGTGTCTTCTGGCTGTGTGGCCAGCGTACTGGGCTACTGCCTCCTGCCCATGGTGGCTCTCTCCGCATTCGCCATATTCTTCTCCCTACAGTAAGTAGCAATAGCATTTTAGTTATATGCTTGTCCTAGAGGTTTACCTAAAGGTAGAGAAGCTGGGTGGGCACGGCGGCCAGGTGCTGGGGGTCTGGTCTCTCCGGGTGGGCACGGCGGCCAGGTGCTGGGGGTCTGGTCTCTCTGGGTGGGCACGGCGGCCAGGTGCTGGGGGTCTGGTCTCTCCGGGTGGGCACGGCGGCCAGGTGCTGGGGGTCTGGTCTCTCCGGGCGGGCACGGCGGCCAGGTGCTGGGGGTCTGGTCTCTCCAGGTGGGC
>OMKK01091603.1:0-10099 GCA_900302305.1 Polymixia japonica
TTGTTTTTTAATGCAGGGCAATGATCCTTTCTTCATGGATTTTCTGGGAACATCCAGGTACAGTCACTAGAACCTGATGTAGGAAAGATAGTCTGTGACGTCTGAGTCGACTGGGCTGACGGCAGCGTAGGAACAGATGCTGGATGCTGTAACATCCCTTTCAGAACAGAACCAACTGTCAGACATATGTAATACAACCGTAATTACCTCATACATTTATAGTTACATTTTAGTGTATTTCAAGCATTTCAAGCTGTCTTTGGTTTTTTTCCCTTTGACCCTGTTCTCCTCCAGTCTCTGTCTCCTCACTGTGTTCATGTCTCTCTGAACCTGCTGAACTCCTTTCTCTTCAGTACTTTTCCTTTAATCTTTCTTACTTTCACTTTTGTAAATCTTTTCACAGCTCCTTATCCAGAGAAGGTCTGCTGTGTATACCCTATGCCCTGCATCATATCTACACAGTCGCAGACCTACTGTTGCAGCAGTTCCCCTGGAGCAAGTCTGGGTTTAGCACCTCACACAAGGGTGCGTCAGCGGCAGTCGTTGAGGGAGAAGGGAGGGTTAGATTCTCCCAGCCAGTCTCGGCATTTGAACTGGTGACCTTCCAGTCACAAGCCTGCGTCTTTGGTCTGATCTTTCTCTTTCTCTCTATGTATCTCTCTCTCTACATCTCTCTCTCTCTCTCTCTCTCTCTCCCCTCTCCCTCCCCTCTTCTCTCTCTCTCTTTATCTCCTCTGTTCTAAGCTGCTACTATCATCAGTGTGCTCTCTCATCCCCCCTGGCTCATCCCGGCTAATGCCTTTGATCAAAATAGATTAATTGGGCTTGAGGGAGACGTAGAATGTGTGAGAAATCATGAATCAGATCAGACCTCCTCTTTGGTCTCCACCAATGAACACAAATGAGGTGTCAACATGAAGTTAGTTTTAATCATCATCTTGTTTGTTTCTCATACTGTTCTATTCAAAGTACTAACTCTAATGTTGTGGCGAAAGTTAACTGTTCTACTGGAACAATAGATATGCCATTAGACATGTGCAGTCCATATTACTGTAAATAAGAAAGGATCTACTTTCTCATAGCGCTGTCACAGAGGTGTCCCTTGCCTGCCACCCAGTGGCGCAACTACATTATCGCATCTTATTCAGTGCTCTTTTTTTTTTAGGTGCACATTAGTAAAGCTGTAGATTATATTACTATTACAACGCATTTCATCTAAAGTGCTCTCCATAAAATTCCACCGAAACACTTAAGACAGTTTAACTGATACAATGTTGACTTCACTGGCTACAGAGTGCTCTAGCCGATGGATTTATTTCATTATTTATTTACAATGCATTTATTTATTTATAATGACATTTCAATGTTTACTTTCAGGGTATGTATGATGACATTTCACTATTTATTGATTGATTGATTTTTGTATTCATTTAATTAATTTGGACCCAAACATTCCTCCATAAGAGACATGTGGTCCCTCTGCATCATACTACGCTAACATCAACTCAGCTAGAGCAAAAAACAAAACGTGAAGTGGACTAAGACTAACCCACCCAGCCACAGCTGCAAACATGATTCAGCTGTTTAATTTCCAGGGAGCGTCTTCACTGCGATGAGGTAGGAGCTCCGTCTTAAACAAGAAAGCCAAACATTGAGTATTCTGCCTGCCGCATCAGAAGTTCACTTCTGAACTCAGTGAATAGCCGTCCAAGTCCACAGATCCATCAATAATCATCCTCAATCACTGTGGGTTCCAGGGAAATAATTCACACTGGATCACTGGATACCAGTTGACCTCTAGACATATGAAGCAGATCACTGCTGACCCAGATCCCAAGAACAACAGATGTTACCCTAACTACTAGTATTGATTTTGATTTCTCTTTATTGAAGACATTCTGAAACTTAAGACATTACACTATAAAAAATATAATTGCTGACAATGTATTTGCCCTTTGTATTCTCAGGGATGCTGGCCTATTTGCGCAGTCGACAAAGAAGAGACTGCAATGAGAACTACCCGACTTATAACTACATTTAATAAACATTTCGGACAGAGCCCTTCCTCAGTGTTAATGTCAACAATAAAGACCACAGACTTATAAACATATAACACGCAAAAGAAGAATTCCACATTAAATATCTCTGTCTCTCTGATAGTTAACATTATACACATTTGGAGTTAATAATTTTGAATTAAGCAGCAGTATATTAATAGCATGTTACTGCTGTACAAACAAGGCTATTGTCTGACTGTCATCATAGGTGTTGGAGCCAGTAGACGTGGGGGACGTTCGTGACCCCTAAACATTTCAAAAGTCAAACTTTAGTCCACCCATCTCTCCCCAGACACTTTTTGTCTTTGTTTTTTACATTGCCTGCCTGTCCGCGCCGCGTTCAGAGTCTCTGTAATTATAAACATGGCCAGAATGTGTAGATGGGTCAATTACTTGTCTGAATTTTGCCTTGAAAACTTCACTCAGATTTGACCCGTTGATATAAATATGGACGACATGACATCTCTCCAAAATATCTTGATCGCCCCCTTGTGGCTGACAGCAGTACAGGTCATAAATCCCTCCTCCATGTTAGCAGATGGGACATGGTCCTTGCTCTATTGTAACGGCACAGTAACTTGCAGCTTTAATTTAGATGTGTTTTATATGCATTTAATTTTATAATGAGCTAAGTAGGCAGCAATAGAGGCCTGTCAAAGAACACATGCTATTCCTACACGACTATTACATGACTTTGTTATCATTCAACAGCACAAGAACAATGGAACGGGATATAAAAATGGAATACAAAAAATAAAACAATCAAATGTAAATGCACAAACGCGCAAAAAGAAATGCACTCATATGGTTATGCACGTGAAAATGTGTGATTTCTATAGTGGGTAAATTTAATAAATTTACATTTACGTTTGATGTACTGTATAAATGCCTCAAACTTTTTTCTATTTGTATCTATAACTTTCTTACATTAGGAGGTGCTTAATAAGTCAATTTTAGGAAAAGTCAAGGACTGTGATGAAACAGAGTTACATACACATACACTTTTTTATGCCAGTAGAATCTGAGTAAGTTACTTGGTTGGATGCCAGATGACCTCGGCGAGTCTTCATTCACACCTGGGTAACCGCAGGCCTGGAGTTTAAATATCCAGTAGCTCTGAATATCCAGAGGCTCTGACTGAGCCTCCTTTTTCGATCCCCCGTCCAACTGCGTCACAGTTTGTTATGACAACCGCTCTGCCTCGGACCGGATAGCAGTCCTGCCATCGAGGCTGTCCAGCACAACACGGTGCCTGCAGGGGGGACAGGGACACCTCTCACCCCGGCAACAGTCTGCGTGCCCTCCTCCCCTCTGAGAGGCGCTACAGGAATCTCCGTTCCAGGACCAGCAGGCTCAGGAACAGCTTCGAACCCCTCAGCTGTCACCTTGCTGAACTCTGCACCATGGTAACAGCCCCCATCCCTGGATACCTCCCCACCCTCCTGCCCCAGTGGTCACCACCACCACACACACCTTCCTCCAGAGTGTCTCTGCCTCACTACACTTACCTGTACTTGTACTTGTACCTGTCATTACCTTATAGCCATTACATTACACTTGTACTTATCTGCACTATTTATTTTTGCCAACTTTATGTTGGCAACTGCTGCACATGTTCATTCTGTATCTACTATATATACAGTATATATATACTGTATATATCTTGCATATTCATATCCACTGTTCATACTGTTAATACTGTTCTTCCTCCACATCTCTATACCATCTCTGTTATCTATTTATTCGATTCAACACTTTATTGCACATTATTGCTTTTTGCTCTCTGGTCAGATGCTAAACTGCATTTCGTTGTCTCAGTACTTGTATTCTGTGCAATGACAATAAAGTTGAATCTAATCTAATAGAAGCAGGGATACGGTCAATGCCAGTAGCTCGGAGGGTGGATGGGTTACTTTGGTGTCGAGACTTGTAATTTCCTGCCTGGGTAGGCAAGGGTAATCCTGCCAGGCAATCCTGTAGTCTCTCTTTGTTTAATCGCTATAGAACACCTTGCATACGGCGCACAACCTGTAGATGACATGATGAATACATCCGGTATTCTGTGTTGGTAACAGCATCTAAAAATGCCTTTTTTTTTGTGACACATTTGCACAATGAGCGTCGTTATCTAACCAGATGTTTTTAGTGGTAGCTGGGAGATACAGTAGGTACGAGCTCATTTATCTCCCAGTGTAGGACTTCTTTTAAAACTGACTACTGGTGGAGCTGGAAAGAAGAGATGCATCACTTTGAATAATACTTACATTTTTCTTGATGATGGGTTTGACTTTTTCTGCTTCAGTACTGTATTTGGTAACAAAATTAACTTTGTCTGGAGTATCTTAAAGCTTAATTGTACTTTTGAAAGGTACACTATACCTATGTAATCTATCAGGGAACTAAAGTGTATTTTTTTCTTTAAGTATATTTATGTTTAATACCTTAAACAAGTATGCTTACGTATCTGTAAAACATGTGCTATATATCTGGTTTACTAATATGAATATGACACCAAACACAGACTAGAACACCCAAAGAAGACAAATCACTTCACAAGGTATAAGGTACACTTTGAATTTTAGTTTATTTAGTTTTAGGTTATTTTTCTTCACAATACACTTTCACGTTTGGGGAAAGGTCTCTACATTAGCTCTACCTTCACGTTCTCTAAAATTGTAGTGTTTGCATGTCCCCTTGATACTAGTATTAATGCATAATTATTATTATACACCAATTCTGATTGGCGGAAATTATTTCTGGTTGCCAGGGCTGACTGCAGGCTGCAAAGGTCAATGCATTTGGCTAGTTATAGAGCTTAAAGAACAAACAACAGAGGCTGCATGTATTACTTTCAACGTTATATACAGTATCAATGGTCTCTGCCTACTCTGTCCAGCTGTTAGAGGGCACGCTCTGGCATAATGTGCTACCCTACGTCTAGTTCAATACATCATGCAATTTACAAAGGTTTAAACTGATTAAGCACTCATCAAATATGAATCCCGGACATCTCAAAGCTGAAAGGTGACACTACAAACTTATAGACGGTGCAATGGTCTTTCTAATTCAGTTGGGATCGCTATCGCTATGTCATTCCTCATTTCAGTTTGCTGCTGCTAGTGACTGGAACCATCTGCAGCAAAAGCTCAAAATTAATGCACTTATTCCATTCCCCTCCTTCCAAAACAAACTGCAAACGATAATCAGTGATCGCTGCACTTGTTTTTAACGTTTTTTAGCTTCTCTGAATCCGCACTATCGCCGCCGCCTTTGTATTATATGCGTTTTTATACTTGTCTGAGTCTATGATCTGTTTTATTGTATTTGAATATGTTGATTGTAATGTTGTAATGATATGATATAATGTAATGTAATGTAATGTAATGTTTTGCTATGTTTCGGTGCTGCCCCGGGCCTGCAGGTCGTCATTGTAAATAAGAAGCTGTTCTTAATTGACTCTACCTGCTTAAATAAAGGTAAAATAAATAAAAATAAATAAAATGCCGTACACTCTTGTAGTTTTATTTCATGTAAAACCTTTATGTTAAAGCAGCTCAGTTTAAAAATGAAATTCCAGTGTTTTGATCAAGTACTTTAAGAAGTTACATTATCCTGGTCAAAGTTTCTCACAGTCACAGTCACATGCTTTGATATTATTCTGCAGGGTTTGCCTGTGTATGTGCAGAAGGTTATCTCAGGTGGGAGAGTTTGGACGTCATAGCCCTGCCAATCATTCTACACTCGGTCCCTATTTATTTGGGTTAGGCTCATTTTCTATTCAAAGAAAGACTTATCAGGGCCCCTAGGCTCTAGAACGAACTGCCACTTTAAGGACTACTTTTACTTGAACTAGTCTGTATTATCTTTCTATGCATATTTTATTCTAGGTACGTTCCTTTAGCATTATATTATTTTTCTTATCTATTTAACTCTCACGTTTTTGTTTAATGGTAATATTTTATTCATCCTGTGAAATACTGTTGCAACTCTATTTTGATAAGTGCTCTTTTTTTAACTTTCACAACACCCCGTGTGCAATACCGCTGGGGGGGTCTCTTATTTATTTATCTCCCTGTTTTCATTGTAGCATTCCCAAAAGCATGCCCGTGGATATTGCAGCGCAAAATAGCATTATTATTTTTTTAACTATGTGTAGGCGTGTTTAGGTGACGCAAGATCCGGATGAGAGGGGAGAGCGTCAGCGAGGAGTGGGCGGGGCGTCAGCGTGGAGTGGGCGGGGCGTCAGCGTGGAGTGGGCGGGGCGCCACGTCGGCACAACCAAAATCATAAACCCTATACTTACAGGGAAAAGTTTGAAACGACGGCTTTACACTTGTATTCGCATACGTAAGTCAAGAAGAAACGACAAAAACGACTCAAGAGTGGAAACTATCGCCCTTTGAAAAAGAATACAATTCATGAAGTGATATTTTGAGAAAGGAGGCTGAACTAAGCAGCAGTTATTTGTACCAGGTGCGTCCTGAGAGACATAGTCCACGTCCTCTCTGCAGTCACCAGGATCCTCTAGAAACAATGGTGAAGGTATGATCTTCAGTTATATTTTATGATATTGTTGTTGCTTTGACAAACACTTCTCTTAATAGTATGTTACAATAAGAATTGCAGCGGTGATCGCAGGTATGTGAGGTTACAACGTGGTTTCTGCAAGTCTGCAGCTTCGTCATATCGCTTATTTATAGACTTTTCCTCTGATATTCGGGGTCTTATCTGTAAAATGTAGGTTATCTTATAGCCTATGTTTTTACATAATGTGAGGAAATGAGGCTAATTATCTCCAGCAGATGTCACCATAAAACCTGGACCGAGCAGTGTTTTAATAAGCAAAACAAATATGAACTATCAAAACATTTGACATTTCGCTTAAGACGTTTTAAAAGTCAACGTTTTCCTGTCAGTGCGCTTGTATGCCCAAGTCCAGGCTTACATTTCGACATGAAGGGTTACGTAGTATCTTTTTCTAGGCTACTTGATTATTAGAGATAAAGGCCTCTTCCTCTGTCGTCACTTGGAAACCAGTAAGTTTGTAACCACTTGTTTTGTTTGTCAGAACGTTAACAACGTCAGCTCAGAGAACCAGCCTGGGACCAGTCTGGCTGGAGATGAACCTGAACCCACGGAGACCGAGACCACAACAGGTAATCAGTAGATGGGGGACTGGCAGTGGGGGGGGCGTCTGTAGGGAACCTAGTGCAATTGATACTCAAGGGATGTCTGTTACTATTTAAGAAACTGGGGATGCCTCAGGGGATTGTGTTTGTGCAAGAGCTACTTAAGTTATAGTATCTGTGTCAAGGGTGACACGTTTTGCACCAGTCTGTATCTTAATAGGGGTGTTTCATATTGCCGCAGATGGGAAGCTATACTGCAGCTCCGAGATGGAAAAGTGACTGACAGTATACCACTAGTGGATCCCTAGAGTGGTTCCTGTTCCACCAGCCACTGTCACACCAGTACTGCCCCCTGGCCAATGAGCTAGTTTTATGACAAGTACTGCCATAAATGTATATATTTTTTATGCATATTAACCAGGCATATTATTTATTATGCACCATAAATTCTTTGAATGAGTAACCGGTTGCTATCATCCTGGCATAAGCTGTTTTCTAGATATGATATGATTGAAAATTTCTGTTATCAATTAGTCAGACTGGCTACAGTGGATAGGCTAACAATAGCCATGTTAGCTAAGGCTAGCTCTAATATTAGCTTTGGGTACATTGTCAAGGATATATGAATTTACTTTACTGTCATTTCAAAAGCATCATTCATATCGCAACAACAGAACGGACGAAAGAAACATACATTCCTTTATTTACGGCGTTATGTTGCGCTACATTGTCAATAAAGACAGACAAAATATACATTTACGGCAGTAAAACTAGCTCATTGGCCAGGGGGCGGTACTGGTGTGACAGTGGCCTAACACTTTCAAGCAACACCTGCTGTTAGGAAACAGTATGTACCTGTGGAACAGGAGCGGCACACCAATCTAGGGGTCGACATATACCGCTGAACCACTAGTGGCTCCATCAGCCACTTTTCAATCTCAGCGTCGCTCCTATTCTGTAAACATACTGCACAGTATATCATTGCTTAGAGCCGCGGTATCCAACCATGTGTGATAGAGAGCCGTGTCTATGCAGGTTTTTATTCCAAGTGAACACTACACTAGGTGATTTCACTAATTATTGCAACCCTCTCTGGTTGAAGGTTAGCCTTGCAAGACTTGTTTGACTTGCAAGGCCAGTTGAAAGTATGATAACTAGTGAAATCAGCTTTTTTGGTTGGAATGAAATCTTTCTTGCATATGGCTCTGTATGCATTACTGTACTATACTATATGCATTTGTCAACACCTGTGTTGCTTTCTTAGACAAAGTTTCCTTACTTGGCATTAAGCATAAAAGAAAAAAACATTTGATGGGGTACAGACTTGGTTATCCTGCTGTAGCTCATACATCAACATCAAGTACATTTCCTGAAGTAAATGTTAAGTGGGCTCGCAGCCGTAACCCAAAGCAATAAAGGCTCTGTGATTGCTAAGTTGTTATTAGGTGGTTGATGGGTGGTTAATAAATCAAATAAATAAACCAAATAAATCAAATCAAAAAATCAAATCAAAAACCCGCTAACAAAGTTTTGACTACTGGATAGTTAAATTGTCACCGAAACACCGTTTGCGATGGATGGTCTCTATTGCAGGGAATGATGTACCGGTGATGCGTTGGGCGGTTTTCACCACCCTCTGCAGTGCTTTCCAGATAGTCCTTTATAGTCTTTTAGTCCTTTCCATATAGTCCTTTTTAAATTAACCAAAGTCATTCCTCTTAAAGTGGACCAAAAACCGGACCACAACAGACAAGGGACTCTTTTGCATTCACATTGTCAGTTCATTTGAAAGAGGACAAAGTGTGAAATGACCTGCTGCCTCTAGAGTGGCATTCTGAACATTCCACAATGCACATAAATGAGAGCACTACTATCAAACAAATGGCTGTATCTCAAAAACTATAAATCATATTATTTAGGTATTTAGTAGTGGCAGTTTACAAATTTTGTGTAGATTTGAAACTGCCACCACTCTAACAACTGAACTGAATTCTGTAATGCATTTCAATGAGAAAACAATGACCATTAAAAGTTAAATATTATAAAAACTATTAAAAAAAATGTAATGTAAGCATAAATCTACAAAAGTAACTAAACATTTTAATGTTTGAATGAAGTCTCTACGTCAAAGTATGAAGGAGTTGATAGGTTGCAAAAAGTGGAGAGAATAATAAAGAAAGAAACAGTGGAAACAGTAGTGTGCTAGCTGCATAGCTAACCCACTAATAACAGTAGTGTGCTAGCTGCATAGCTAACCCGCTAATAATAATAATAATAAAGAAAGAAACAGTGGGAACAACAGTAGTGTGCTAGCTGCACAGCTAACCTGCTAATAATAATAATAAAGAAAGAAACAGTGAGAATAACAGTAGTGTGCTAGCTGCATAGCTAACCCGCTAATAATAATAATAAAGAAAGAAACAGTGAGAATAACAGTAGTGTGCTAGCTGCACAGCTAACCCGCTAATAATAATAATAAAGAAAGAAACAGTGAGAATAACAGTAGTGTGCTAGCTGCACAGCTAACCCGCTAATAATAATAAGAAAGAAAGAAACAGTGGGAACAACAGTAGTGTGCTAGCTGCACAGCTAACCCGCTAACAAAGTTTTGACTACTGGATAGTTAAATTGTCACCGAAACACCGTTTTTTTTGATGGACCGCGATGGAAATAAGCTCTAGGGCTTTTTTGCGTTTTTATCCTTGGTGATATTGTGTTTTTATCTGTTTTATTGTGTTCTTATCTGTTTGAATGTAAATGTGACTTTTTTATCACCAAATAAATCAAATCAAAAAATCAAATCAAAAACCCGCTAACAAAGTTTTGACTACTGGATAGTTAAATTGTCACCGAAACACCGTTTGCGATGGATGGTCTCTATTGCAGGGAATGATGTACCGGTGATGCGTTGGG
>OMKK01091603.1:10119-20488 GCA_900302305.1 Polymixia japonica
CCATATAGTCCTTTTTAAATTAACCAAAGTCATTCCTCTTAAAGTGGACCAAAAACCGGACCACAACAGAAAAGGGACTCTTTTGCATTCACATTGTCAGTTCATTTGAAAGAGGACTCAGTGGACTTTCTGTTGGGGCATCAGTCCTCTTTCTGTTCACACTATACTATATAATATATATTACAAGTTTACATTGGATACCACAAGCTCAATATATTGCTGTATCTTGGTTGATATATATTCTGGACCCTATAGTCACATAATGCCATGTTATGCTAGTATAGCAGATTACTGTTTTCCCACAATATAGTGCTGAAGTAGGGATCCTTAAAGTGTTTGTAACCACTTCAAAATGGAATATACACATAAACTTGAAACTAGGCTTTTAAAATATTACAAGTCATGTTGCAAGCTTAGCAACATAATTATGGTGTATTGTCCATATTATGCATCCTACTTAACACATTGATTTCTCTCTTGTTTTTGGAACAGACCCTGGCAAGGAACATCCCGTGGCTCAGCCGGGCATGGTTTGGCGGGTAACCGGTGGTCTGTTCAACGTTACCAAGGGTGTTGTGGGTGCTGCAGTGGGCGGCGTGGCCTGGGTGGGTGGCAAGAGTCTGGAGATCACCAAGTCAGCTGTCACCACTGTGCCCTCGGTGGGTGTGGGCCTGGTTAAAGGCGGTGTGTCGGCGGTGGCCGGTGGCGTCTCCACCATGGGCTCTACGGTAGCTAGCAAAGTCCCATTCACAGCAAAAAGGAAAGACAAGGCCGAGTGAGGAAGATGGTGAAGATGATGATGGACTTGCAACATTTAAGTGTATTGCTCTACCCTGAGCCATAAGAGAAAGCCCACAAATGTCAAGGAGAGACTGGTACCTGTTTTGCAGTCTTCCAAACTATCATTTTACTTCCTTCCCACCCCGTCACTTGAGTTGTGTCTGTGTACCCGAGTGCCTTTTGAAGCTTTTCCCATTTACATGTGCGTTTGTCTGTTTTTCCTTTTTGTATGGATTTAACAAAGTGTTTTTTCAGTGTTGGAAGTTAGGGATCACAATTTTTCAGGCTTCACTCTCTTTGACTAGTGGTGGTTGTCGTTGCCTTGTTATCAATCGGCTCTACCTCCCCAAATGCTATTCTCTTTCATAGGGCGATATATAATACACACCAGCCTTGCATCAGTGTTTAGTAGCAACCTCTTCCATCTGCTAAATGGATGTGTAGAGACTTTAGACTATGTAATACATTCTGTAATACGTGTACGCTGAAGTCGAAGTCTTTTCGCAAGCAAACTATATTACCATTCAATTGAATTGTTTTTTCATCTACTTTGACTTCTCTTTAAATATGAAATGTTCAAATGCTGCAATGGACCATAATAAGGTAGGGTTTTTAAGATTTCTAGAAAACGCAATATTTAACTTCGAGCTATTCAAGATCACCAATTGGACAATGTGTGTGGTGGGAGGGTGCAGGGTGCCTTATGTCATCTCTATGTCACAAATATCAGTATAAGCTGAATCATAAGACATTGACATTAAAATAAGTTATGAATATCATGTCTAGAATTGAGCCTTCGCTATATGAGCTGGAAACTGCATTATGTGAAAAGCGCAGGCGTTCATGGAAGGGATAACTTCTAATTTTCTCTGTCTGCTCCAGACACTTTTAAAACTTTTGTTTTTGAACATTTATATGGAATTTCAGCATTTCAATGCAACATTTAAAGTTACTATTTGTGTTCCTGATGTTTCAATAAAGTAGTTGGAAAGGTGTCTGTCTGTTGGGGTAAGTTTGTTAGAAAATTCCTGTTGTGTAAATTCTACTCTACACAGCAATGTCTTTAATATCTAATGGCAGACCTGTGCCAGTGTGATGTTCTTTAAACTAAAAGTCTGCATTCAACACTGCTACATTGTTGCCTTGTGTTACTTTTAGCTTAAGGATGAACTGCAAGAACAAACAACCATCTATGGCTAAATACACAGGTACATTGCAGTGGCCCTTGGAAGTTGTTTGCTGTGGTAAAGAATATGAATCATTAGTCTTACAGCACACACACAGGGAGTGGTGACTGAAGAAAGGTCGCTATCCTTCCTCCAGGGGCAGCCAGGAGCAGTGGGCAGCCCTTTTTTTTACCCCCATCGGCGCCCAGGGACCAATTCCAGATGGATCCATGTGGTCATGGACAGGACAGGAGAGTGTTCTGCATGTTTTTAATTGAGGTCCTTTTTGTGATGTTGGAGGAGAACCCAGGACCTTATTGCTTTGAGGCGGCAGTGCAAGCACCGTGCTACGTATTCAGCAAGAAAGTGGTCCTGTAGAGCATGGCAATAAGGGTTAGAGGTTTGATTCCCATTTGCAGCTCATGCTAAAAACGGATGCACTCACGCTACTGCAAGGCCCAAAGGATAAATGCATCCACAAATTAGCAGATTGTAGAGTCCTTAAAGGTTTCTGTAGCTAAAATGGAGATCTTTTAACATCTTCCCCTAAGCTGCTTGTGTGTTCGAGAGACAATTGAGCCTGTCTTCCCAACATATTCTAAATGTAGCTTTAAGTTTGTTGTCTATCTTAGTGGAAAATCAGCATTAGGTCCACAAATCCACATAGTATTATTCATGTGTGTGGAGAAGGGGTTGGGGCAAAATATGTAGTCGTCAACTTTTGGATCAGCAGGGGTCCTGGTATGTCCTGCGGGCCGGGGATGGATATCAGCATTGATGAGCAATAGTTTAGTAAGAGTTGTGTCCAGTAAAAATGTAGTTAACTATTTACTACTGTATATAATAGGTTCAGTAGAGGCTGGTGACTTGGGATGGTGGGTACATACTATACATGTATGGAAACGAACCAACAGCAAAGCTTGTTTCAGAAATTGTGTAAAACATAATTTTAATCTAAAATGTATTACAGACATTAGTGTATGTAGTAAAACCCCTTATAGAGGCAGTGGTGAGAAAAGGAGGGTCAAGAAACTAAACTGCTGGTCAGCATCATGTCTCCCAATCATTATTATTAAAGTCATTATGCTATTTTATTCAGAGTAGGTCTGTTTGACTCAACGATAACGGCTCTGCCTTGTTAATAACTTTCTAAATCTGAAAGAATCCTCTCACAAAAGTTGAATAGGTTATTTACAATTTTAAAAATAAATTAGAAAAAAATCTAGATCTACATGTTGATGCTGAATTAGCATTAAGTATTGAGGGGCTGAGGGATAGTAATTTTATGAGATTCCTTCTCTCTCTGCTCTGCTCTGCTGTTCATTACACTCCCAGCTGCAGCTGCTCGCTCCCGACCTGCTCGCTCCCGACATCTCACTTGCCTAGAGCGTGATCGTGGGCGCGCGGCAATACGTAGCTACTACTGCGCATAACCATTGGGCCATACACCATGGAAGTAAACTGGGAAGTAAAAAACGTTTTTGACTTCATGCCCTGGGTGAGCAGCTTTCGTTCAAATCAAGGAGGTTCTGTAATAACTGGAGGATGAAAGGGAAAATGGCCCATTAATTTGAACAAAAGCTGCTCACCCAGCGCATGAAGCAAATCTTTTTATTTTACTTCCTGGTTTACTTCCTGGTTTACTTCCTGGTTTACTTCCTGGTTTACTTCCTGGTAAACGTCACACACAAAAAACAAGGTTTTATAAGTCTCTGAGCGATTTTTAAAGAAATCGGCCTTCATGGTTAAAAATACATAATTCAAATAGTGTTTTAATGTGTTATGTGGTGTTGTAGGTATCTTCTTAACAGTTTTAGAGGACTGTCTTTTATGGGAAAAAGTTTTTTGGGCCGTAGGTGAATTTCAGGCTGCAGTACCACCGTTGGCCACCAGGTCAGACTGGCTCCAAGGCTGAGACCTGACGTCACGCTTGGGGGCGGGGTCAAATGAATGGGCCCGTTCACGCTATGATAACCTTAATTGGTTTAGGTGACGATAATGGGACTGTTAATTAGCCTGAATAGGTTGAGTTGTTGAACGCTAGTCATCACAATTTGGATGTAACATTAGGTGTTAACTTTATTAGCTAGCGTACATGTTATTCCAAATTCCACTAACTTCTAACGTTACTGACGTTAGGACTCTGGAACTACTAATTTCCTTACTAACATAACATACACAACATAAGTTGAGCTCTCTCTCTCTCTGTCTATCTCTCTCTCTCTTTCTACCAAAATATAACATAAGCTGTGTTTTCCATTTGATTTGTCAGTTGCATATTGTGTTTTTGTTTTCTTTAATGAACTTTATTGTATAGTACATACAATTTACTTTAATACAATTGTGGACTCGGCTCTGGACTCTCTTGGCTGCTTTTTAAGTGTCCTGAACTGATGTCCCCTTTATTTGAAGCAGTAAGATTACATTAATTATAGGGTGAGTTTTTCCCTATATCCTCATGCTAAAATCGACTAAATCCACAGTTTAAAGCTGATATTTAAAAAAAATCTCGAAAATTAATTTCTGCTTTTATTAGCGGTCTTTATATAATAGCCTTCCTATCGGCACCGCCTCCTGTCTCCTGTCTCAGCCTCCTGCCTCCTGCCTCCTGTCTCCTGTCTCCTCCTTCACACGCCCACAAACCGTGACGATGCAGTATAAACGTGTTTGATTTGATACTACTGGTCGATCTCAATGTCTTCAGACTTCATAAAGTCTTTATATATGAACGACTGTTTTTCACAGCGTTTCTCTGGACGGCAGCAGCGACAGTAAAGGGAACAAACAGAGGCTTTGGAGGAATTACTAAGCGGAATATATCAGACTCCCGACAAATGTAAGTAAAGTTTGTGGGTAATTGTTGTAATGTTGTAACATCTACATAGTACAACTTGGGTAGCCTAAGTTACAGCGGCTTCTTGTCATTTAGTGTAGTATTTTTTATTTTAGAGATGTTGTGCAGAGGTGAAACCCTCATTAAAACGTGTATATTGGTGGTAGATTGATCTTCCGTGTGTCTGACCTGAGACCTGACAGCTTGACGTCACCAGCTTCATGTTTGTTTTCTGGATTCATTCCTTCACTTCATCTCGTTCCCTTCCTTTGCTCACTTTCTTCCTCATGCTGTTGTCATCGTCCTCCCCCATCCTCCCCAAGGAGACTTGTAACATGACTACAGTGTTCTCATCTCGTAGGGCTAAATGAGGCAACACTTCAAGACTTTAGGCTCTATAATCTCTAACAGAGTGGAGTCCAGATCAGAAAAGGTTGTGACTGCATGTCTCCAGATGTCCTCAGTAGAGTATTTGTACACCATTTGTTCCTCACCTGACATTCAGAGAGCAAAATAGGAACTATAACTACAATGTTGTACTTAATACTGCAGTACTGTAAATACACTTGCCACTTAAGACAGGAATCCTTTACATATATGTAGTGTTATATTTTATATACAATTCGTGCAACTTTTGTTTTATATCTTATATTTTGATATCTTATTCATCCTCTTACCTTAGAACCTTATATTTTATTATTTCTCTCCAAATTTGTTTCTATTTTTTATTAGTCTTATTAGTATATCTACTGCTGAGCTGATCTGTTTCTCTCGTCCAGCACATTTAATTGTACTGTTGACTTTAACTATTTCACCAAATGAGCTTATCACTTATCAACAGTTAGCAATCGGTGATTTCACCTTTACTTCAAACTGGTTTCTTTTGGACTGTATTCTAGAGAGGAAGCAATGTTCCGGTTCAACCTGAAAACACTCATGGAAAATAACCTAGTTGTCTGTAAACAAATGTCATCCAACCAGTTATATGGGTTGCTCTTTGAGTAATAGTAGCAATCTTACTGGAGATGACAAAACACTGAGGTCTATTCCATCGCAGAGTTATTCTAGAACTAGAAGATTTACAACGTGAATGATAGTAATTATGATAAAAAGATCCATAACCGTCTGTATTGTGTAGCATTGTTGGCAACTAAAGCGTAAGCAATTAAATAGCCTGGGGAGCTTGTTGAAAATAGCAAAATGCAGTTTTGTTTGGGTGCTGCTTTAGAGAGCCCAAACTTTAGAGTGAGGAGTGACTCATATCTTCTTACCGCAATCTTAAATTTAGCATTAAATGATGTTCTGTTTTGTACTGATGAGTAACCTTTTATTGCAGTTCATCAAACTATTGACTCCCAGTCTGGTCTGATGTTTGAACAGTATATGTTGTTGATTTGTTATGTGTTCTATTATGCTTTTATGATGTTATTGTGAGATTTAACCTCATATGGGCTCCTATTTAACCTCCAAAGGGGTCATTCTGAAAAGGAAGGTCATTCTTTTGTATTCTGTTTTTGACTAGATTTAACCTTTTTGAAAAATAATTTCTACATTAGCGCTTTTTTCTCAACCCGCAACCTCCAACATACATGCATTCCTGAGGGGGTTATGAACAAACACCTTTTCTTCTTCTCTGGTCGTTTTTTTGTTGTCCTTAATAACCTCCCTTCTGCATTTTCTGTTCTGTGCAGAAGCCAAGATGTCCCATGAGTTTGATACTGAGGAGCATGGACCAGCGAAACGTCTTAGTTCAATGTTTTCCTTATTACATGAGAAGTTCTCAAGAGACCGTAAGTCATTAAAAATCAGAGCCCATATTTCTCCAGTAATTATTTGGATATAGAAAGAGGTCACTATCAGAGCTGTCTGTCAAGCATTACATCTTATTCTACACCATATGAATCCATACAGCAGCAATCTTATGAAATGTAAGAAGATGTTTGTACCAAATTATAGATTTCATTTTGTTCTGTCATTTTGCAAGTCTACCGTTGCTGAAGATAAATGAATGAATAATATCATAAAGAGAACTACTTCATTATTTTCAGTTGTTGTGTAAGGCTCTGTTTTAAGAGTTACGTGGGATAAATTCATTTTTATCGTGGGTTTGTTTTGGGCCAGTCCTAAATGGGGACAAACACAAACTTGCTTTTATGAAATTAGTTGAACCCAGTTTGTCCAATCAATCAATCAATCAATGATGGTTTTATTTCCAATTTTGACTTATACATTGATCATTATGAAATTAAATATGGACAGAGAAAACGTTTTGAAAGTCATCCAATCGATGAAGAAACATTCCAGTTGTAGGTAGGAGAAGAATCTAGCTGCTTAAGAACAGAACTAGATAACACAATATGAATTATAATGTGGTACATAATTTCTGAGTGAGCAAGGTCTTGGATAGAACCAACACAGGTGTGATTCAAAGTAATAGACGAGTCAGTTCCTAAAAGAGCGATTCCTTTTTAATAGTGAACAGAGAACTGTGAATGCCTTCATCCAATATTTAATGATCTACTTCTATCTGTTGATTAGGAGAGGAAAGAGAGTCAGCCCTTGCCTGCCAGCCTAACCCCGCCCCGTCAGGTCCCCTGGCGCAGGACGAAGCGCACCCCAGCAGCCAGTTCTTCTTTGAGTACCTGGTGGTGGTCAGTCTGCGGCATAAGAGAGAGGACGGCTTGTATGAACCGCAAATCACCTACCAGTTCCCAAAGGTGGGTTGATTAATCAGTTAATTAAACCTCCAATTCCGAATTTATTAGTTGTCAATCGTGAGATGCAATCAGTTTGAGAGTGGAAAATGCAAAAAACTTTGTGCTTGTCTTTTTGAGTTTGTGTGTGTGTGTTTTTAATATGTACAAACATCTGTGTTGCAGCAAGTGGACATGGGTCGCTCTCAAAGGGAGAAGGAGGAGAAGTCACTGAAGGCCATCACGTTGTTTTGTTTTCCAGAGGGAGTCAACTGGGCCCCGCTCACAGAATACCATAGGTAGGTTATATACTATCTAAAGTCATAGGCTATACTGGGCTATATTAGGTCTGGGTTAGTCTATTGAGCTTTTTATATCTGTTGTCTGAATACAACCATATTCTGTATGATGCTCTCTATTGTAACACTATCTACCTAGTATCTCACTTGCATATCAAAGAGGTCACAGCAGAGTTTTAACTTTTATGTGGAAAATAGGAAACAATGATGAATTAATCCTTGAACTGGGTGCTGGATCCTCAATGTGGTTAATCATAAAAACAAATGCCACACGGACGTGTCGGGCAAGACGCCCTTCTTCAGCTTGTGTTCTGGCAATTTCATCAACAATAGACACAGGTGGGTTAATTATAGGTGACCCCAACAGTCCCAACAAGTACATCCCAGTAGGGGGAGTCACAACCATTCCAGGTGCAGAGTCTCATGATGTAGGTTAAAAAAGAAGGAAATGAAATCTCCTCATTCATCCCACTCGGAATGAGAGGACCAAGGAAGTGTATCCAATACTCCTGTCACAGATTCTGGTTTTTAACAACATAATACAAATTACATGGGCATTTTAACAGGTAAACCAGTGTTACATGTAATTCTGCCCCTAATCTTGGATGTTCACACACCAGACCTCGGATGGGTGAATTGATTACCCTTAATCACAGAATAACAGTGTATACAGTTATGATAAGGAACATTCCTACAAGGGATGTGAGCCAGTGGGCCGCTTCAAAACAACTGCAAAATCTGACTTCACAAGGTAATCGCGTATGTTGTCATTTTCAGTTATCAGTTTCCTTTTTATATACTGTATACTTTTTTATATACTTCAGTATGTAAAGAGGTTCACCAAAACATCCAGAAAAGAAATGCGTTCCAGATCATGACACGATGTGAATTTAATGGATTCCTTTCTTGAATTCATGAAAGCATAGAACTGTGTTAAGTCTTTGGCTGACTGGGTCCGTCCAGCACTCGCAGGCAAGCAGGGGAAAGGTCAGCGAGCAGGAGAGCAGTGATAGTAGTTGTGCTCAGGATCTCATTCGCGCTTGCGGATATGCCGTCATATAGTCCCCTCGCCGTCAAGCGAGCTCTGCTTCGTTAAGTTTGTCTCTCAGCAGAACAGAGGAGCAGACCCACCAGGAAAAGAACAGCCCTCACCAGCGCTAAATGACTAATCAAAACAATTAGACTGTTTTTTTTACCCCATATAAGCCTGCCTGTAATCTTTGCTCACACAAAGCAGGACATCTTGTCCTTTGTTGGAAATAAAACGGCTTAGAGAAGAGCCTTTTTCTACATAGGCCCCACTTCCACCTCCACCTTATCAAAGCTTTAGACCATGTCTCAGTATTTAAGTACAGATATGAGGCCTGTTTACTCAGCACAGCCTATAACAGCCTGTAACCTTAACAACAACCTTCAATTCAACAGCCGTTCAATTGTGTTCTTTTACTTCCCTGCAATTTGTCATTTGTATTACTTTATCTTGTGACTCTAATATGCTCTTATGTCCACTCACACAAGCATGTTTTTAAATATATGTAGCCCCATATACAGTATATATATACAGATCCTTTCCAAAAAATTAGAATATCATGGAAACGTTTTTTTTTTTTTCCATGATTCCGTTCAAAAAGTGAAACTTTCATAGATTATAGATTCATTACACACAAAGTGAAATATTTCTAGCCTTTATTTGTTTCATTTTTCATAATTTGGGCTTACAGCTCCAGAAAACCCCCAAAACAGTATTTCAAGAAATTAGAATAGTGTGAAGAAAATCAGCATTTATTTCTGAGTGTCACACTCTACTAATCTAATTAACTCAAAACACCTATGTCATTAAACTGTATCTGTATCTGTATTGTATATTGTATTTGGTTCAGTATGGGGAAGACTGCAGACTTGACAATTGTCCAGAAGGGCATCATTGACACCCTCCAGAAGATCTGTAAGCCACAAAAGGTCATCGCTAAGCAGGCTGGCTGTTCACAGTGTCCAAGCATATCAATAGAAAGTTTAGTGGAAGGGAAAACTGTGCCAGGAGAAGCTGCACAAGCAAAAGGGACGACCGTGGGCTTCAGCGGATAGTCAAGCAAAAACCATACAAATATTTGGCGGAGATTCAGAGGGAGCGGACTGAGGCTGGAGTCAGTGGTTCAAAAACCACCACGTACAGACGTATCCGGGACGTGGGCTACAACTGTGGGATTCCTCCAGTCAAGCCACTCCTGAACCCGAGACAACGTCGGAAGCGTCTCACCTGGGCTAAGGAGAAGACTGGACTGTCGCTCAGTGGTCCAATGTCCTCTTTTCAGATGAGAGTAAAGTCTGTATTTCATTTGGAAATCAAGGCCCCAGGGTCTGGAGGGAGAGTGGAGAGTCACAGAATCCAAGCTGCTTGAGGTCCAGTGTGAAGTTTCCACAGTCGGTGATGATTTGGGGCGCCGTGTCAAGCGCTGATGATGCAGAAGGATTCCCGACCAAGTATTGAGTGCAGGCATGAACATAACTTTTCAGAAGATCGACATTTCTGTTTTGAAAATACCGTTTTTTGATTGGTTTTATGTGATATTTAATTTCTTGAAATACTGTTTTTTTGGG
>OMKK01091615.1:0-29787 GCA_900302305.1 Polymixia japonica
AGGTTTAAAGGAATAGTTCACCCAAAAGTTAAAATGTAGTTATTATCTACTCACCCTCATGTCAGTTGAAGCTCTGAAGAGGCCCACAAAATACACAGCGAGTTATCCAGCACAGCTCCATCTCAGTCTTCTCTCAAACTAAAGAAGTGAATGGTGACTGGCTCTTTAAGAGTTCCACAATGTGCCAAAAATTACCATAAAATGACTCCAAACACGCATGCATTCATAAGTGTTGTGAAGCCAAATGATTGCACTATATATCCAAAATTGATATGATATGAAAAATACTGATACTGATATTTTGGTTTTTTTTTGGCTTCACCAAAATCATTGTCGTGTATAATCTGCTACGCAGACAAACATGGAAGAGTGCAGCTATGGAAAGCCAATGGGTACAAAAATGCATGTAAATAGTGCATGTCAAGCCAGTACATATCGCACGTTTATGTCCCCATTGGCTTTCCATAGCTGAGCTCAAGACTTTGCTAAATACTTGTGCCTTTTGGATTTACAACACTTGGATTAAGCTGCACAAGCAGTTTGGAGTAATGTTATGGTCATTTTTGTCACGTTCTGTTTGCACATTGTGTTTGGCCAGCTAACACAGTGACCAACTGGGCCAGTTTCAAAGTGATTTCACTTGAAGGAAAATGTGCTCATAAGCTTGATTAGTGGAATGGGGATAGTGTTTGGTTCTTTTTTTAGACATTTGAGTAGTGGCACACCTGCGTGCCACAATAGGCCAGTTGAAAACCACTGACCCAGTCTATAAAAAGCGCGACACCTACAGATATGTAAAGCATTACTTTCGCTGCTGGTCTAAAGAGGAACAGGGCGTTGAGGGGTGGCTGAAACTGACTGTGTTGCCTCACTTCTCCTTTACTTTCTGTGACTACCGGCTATGGCCTTGGCATTGTCTATCGTCACTCCTCCTTATCAACCCTTTCAAAAGCAATGGAAGACTGAGAAAGAACAATGTTCCTGTGAAGATATCCTGGAGAAACCTTTATGCAAAAAAATGGACCTAATGCATGAATTGTTCTAATTTGGCCTGACCTTCCTATGGCAACATCCATTGTAAAGAAAAAAGAAATAAAATGTTTCTAGTGATATACATTTTAAAAAGCTACACATTTCTTACTAAAATGCTTATATACACACACACACACACACACACACACACATATATATATATAAATAAACTATGGCTATGGTTTGTGATGTATATGAGGTAAATATGGCATTTAGTAACATTTTTAGAAGCAATTATAGGCAGACTCAAAGTATTTGTGAGTGAGTCTCCACCCTTATCCCTTTCTGTCCTCCTAGGTGACTGTGATCAGTTCGTTTGTTTTCCCCTCCTTGCCACCAAAACCGCTCAATGTCTTCTTCGCCGTGTGTATCCTGCTGGTGTGCGGATCCACCATAGTGCTGGTAACAGACACACACACACACACACACACACAGCAGTTTTAATGTTATCAAATTAATTATAATATGTGTTGTCACTTATACGTACGGTCTCTGTGGGTTTTTCTCTCACAAACTGTCCTCTCTCTGCTTCTCCCATCTTTCTTTTCTCTCTCTCTTCCCCGCCCACTTCCCTCCTTCTCTCCTGCATCGTCATCTTCTCCACGCCGCCCCCGATCGCTCTCCTCCAGATATTCTGGTACCGGCAGGGCGATTTGGAGCCCAAGTTCAGAAACCTGATCTACTACATGCTGGGGTCCCTCATGCTGCTGTGTCTGTGTGCCAACCTCTACTTCCACGACGTCACGTAGAGCGGATGCCGATTAGGAACACATGGCCATGACAGAGACATGCGCTCTGAAGGAACTCGACATCAAAGGAAAACCAGAAGGACAAAAGACACAGACTGCACACACACATGCATACTTATCTACCTACCTACCTACAACTACACACCTCTACCAGTGGGACCAATACATAAAGAGTGAACACACACACACACTCTAACTTGAATGCATTTCCTCACGTGGCCACAGCGTACCAAGGGCTCACATCCTGTGGACAAGCGTGCCAGGCGCACCAAATGAGACTCATGATTCCGAGGGGATGGACATGATGGACTCGGTGGTACAGGGATGGGGTGTCACCCCCCTGCCAATACATCACACACACACACACGGCGTACTGTCGTAGAAATCTATGCTAGCGCAATATGACAAGCCGCGTACCAGCCAGCGGACGGACCACTGGATGGAAGTTGAACAAGCGCGTTTACATGCACATATTCAGATATGATACAGGATATACGAGTATACCATTTTTTTTTTTCGTTTTTTAAGCTTGCGAAGGTTAACACATATGCCATTTACGATGACCCAGTTGAGTGTTTGTGGTGATGATGGAAAAACATGAATATGTTAGATGGGCTAGGCCTGTTTTGCCTAGAATACAGGGGGTCATGTATACACCTTATGCTGTTGACTGTTGTAAGTTCTGTTGCCACGTTATAACCTATTGGAATTATGTTTTTATTCACATATACAGGGACATTTGCGACCGGGGTATGAAGGTGCACATCGACAGCTGATCCTGAGTAAGACCTTAAACCGCGATGCGAGTGATTCATTAGACTACTGTGTGCATGTGAACACCTTGGGACCTTGGGATTGTCAAAGCCATGTGCTGTTTTTTTATTTAATAATATTTTACGGAATAAACAATTGTATATCTTAGCTGCCTCTTACATTCTTACCCACTCTCTTCCAGTCACTGACTGCAAAAAAAAGAAATACATCAAGAGTAAGATAGACTTTCTCAACAAACTCCTTGGTAAACATACACAATAACCAGTTAATATGGTGCTTTATTATACAATACATATAAAGAAGAAAGCTATTAATACCACCTTAGATTTCTCTGAAATTCCCTTTCAAGCTGTGTGCCGGGACTTCAAAATGGGTCGCAGGCTTCCTCCCTCTGGGTCCCCGCATGACTAAGGTAACATTATGCATTCATTAGACATTGTACTAGAGATTATAATTGTCCGTTTTGGCCTGCAGGCTAAAAAGACCTTGAACTAAAATCCTTTGCTGGATTTACACAGGCACTTAACAATCCGATATTTGACTCTTTGTGGTCCAGATCAGTTCATGACATGACTTTCTACACGGGGAGAAACAATGTGGTTGGATCACCTCTGATCTGGAAACTAGTGTTCATGCTGGGACATTTGCCCTATGTACCTCTTTTAACACATAAAAGAGGATCATTAAAATTCCATCTGATGTCCAAATAAAGAAAGAGATGACAGGAGCAGCTTGAAATGTCTTCGGTTTTGGAGGACAATGACCTGCATGTCAGGTGTGACATGATTGAACCTTCACTGAGGAGATACACTTTTAGAATACCTATTGATTAAAAAAAACACCCAACATTCCATATTTTGTGACTTGCAAACTGTTTTGACTGTTTAACTTACTATATATTGACCAAAAAGCTCTTTTTAGAGGACATCTGGAATAAGATCATAATTGGTCAATGTCTCATCTATGATGATGAAGCACAGTAGACGGCCTTATATTCCTCTCCAGGCAGCACCAAAAGCTTTGTCTTATATTAGGATTTTGTATTTCTTGGTTTAGACTGGGACACAGATCCGTGCCATGTAGGGTATAGTCTGATTCGCTAATTGTGTATAAATTCAGGATGCATGGTCTAAATTCATCTTTATTAACTGTTTTGTGTTTTTCTATTCATAGCCCAATTATGTTAGATAATTCCCAAAACAGCATCAGTGTAAGTACTCCAAGTTAATAATACAAAAGCAAATAAGATGCCTTGAGCTTATCTGAATGTATCTAGGAGCATCATGGCAAGTTGTGCCAAATCAGTAAATCAGGTCATCTACAAAATTTGTTTAAGTACCTTAATGCAACAAATGCAAATCAATTAGGTGGTTCTCATAAACTTATTTGCTGCTAAATGTTTCTTATGACTAACTGATATGTACAAGGTAATGAGAGTTGGGCGCTTGCTTAGTTTGGAAAATTCAGGAGCAATGAACAATTTTTGGAATCTCACTGATATATTACTGTTGATGTCTGGTGTACAACCCTTGTTTGTAAGTTTCCCCACCACAATACATGAAACGTTAGTCACTCTTCTCTTTTCACTTGTAAAGTCTAGTAACATGGAATAACTCTAAGTTTGGTTTCACATCAAGTTAAGTCATTTGTTCAACTGCCTGGTGGTTAACTCAGAGATGTGCGGATGTTAACAAAGACGTATGTTCAATTAGCATATCTGCTCTGTGACAACTTTTCCAATGGCCAATGATAGAACTGCCATCTCTTACCACATACTCTGTTATTAATATATTGATGTTAAAATTAACTAATGGTAAAAAAGGTAATCCCAAAACAGGGTAGCAAATGAACATGTATCTATTTGGCAGGTGATAGACTGATTGTGCTTGGCTTCACCATCCATCGTGGCGAGTGGATAAAAAAAGTTAGGTTCTCCAGACACAGAGGGGAGCAGTTGACAGGCTTGACATGAGGGTGTCTCTGGCAAACGCCATATATATACTTCAAATAGCTTCATTTTATAAAAACACCACAATTGCTTGTATGAATAAGAACGAACGGATAAAACCACTGGTATTAGACATTGGGCTGATACCAAGCTGTAATATGGTATCAATAGCATAGAATTGCCCCAGTACTAAAAGAGCCATGAGTGACATAAGCCAGAAATCAAAACAAATTTATTTGATTTAATGTGTTTAGGTATGGGTTATGTTACAACATACACAACCACAAGGACATATTGCGAGCAGCTGCCTGTTGTATCATAGTAATTTTAGCTAATGCTTGCTGGAAACTTCCAATAACTGTCCTTGGAGCAGGCTCATACATGGTGGTTAGCTGCCCTTGCCCAGGGGCACTTCACTAGTATTGGGTACTGTCAGTGTTGAACCAGCAACTTTTCGACTTCTGGTTGGCCTCCCTTACCAACCTGCCACCTGTTTTTTTTTGTCTTTTTCACACATAGAAACTAGGGACATGGAAAAAAAGGGATTTAATCTCAAACATTTCTGTTCAATGACCCAAAACTAATGGTAAGTCTATACCGTTCAGTAAAAATAATGCAATACATCTTAAATCAGTTGTCTGCATTAGCCGATACTTTTAAGTCTAATACTCTGAATCGGCATCAGCAGTGAAAAAGTGGGGCAATACCAGCAGGGCAGACCCTTCACATTTGCTCAGGCAGAGCAGATGTAGGCTAGTATGAGGGTTTAGTGTAAGGCTAGCTCATTGGCCACATCTGGTATATTAGCGTTAGCATCCTAGCGTATAGCCCCATTCTCATTGCATTCATGGGCTTACATAACACATAATACATAACCTGGATTCAAAACCACAAGGCTTTGTTTAATTTACAATCAATCCATGTAGGTCTTGGAGGCTTTTAGAAAAAATAATGTTAGCATCGTGGTTTAAGACAGGCGTCTATAAGATTTGTTCTTGGCTCGATGACTTCAGCCTCATATTGTTGAAGCCAGCACGTCTATACAGGGTACTACAAGCAGATAGGGGATTGAGAAGAGGTGTCACTGTTCCTGACGATGTGGCTGCTATTGTTGGTCAGTCCCTTTCAGCAGTTGTGTTTTTTAAGATCAGCACAGAGGGGGAAAAAAAAAAAAGATTCCCCCCCGTTCATTCCTTTAATACAGACATTGACAAATGTCAAATGTGGATACAGGTCAGTCTGATCCTTCCTGATTCTCTAGGATCGGATCTGAAGAGAGAGAGAGAGAGAGAGAGAGCAAGATTAGAAAGGAGAGTCTGTGTGTGCGTTTGTACCCGAGCATATGTGAGTGCCTTGTGTTTGTGAGTGTGTGTGTTACCCGTCAGTGTGCTGCTAATGTTGGGCGGAGAAACAATCAGCACGCCGCTGCCAGCAGCAATCCCAGAATCTACCACTGGCCCTTCCACTGAAGGAGAGCTCAGAGCCTGACACACACACACACACACATGTGCATACACGAACGCAGATACACAAACAAGCAGACACACACACACATAAATTACTGGTTGAATGCTTTTGATATACATGTGTAACACTAAATGACAGTCAATGGAATAACTCAAAGCTTGGAAAAGTTCTAAAAAACTATGTCTGGGCAGGCTGACCATGTAAATATAGGCCTCCACATTGCAGCATGGGCAGAAATTGGTGTAACTGGAAAGTTCATTATACACTACATGGCCAAAAGTATGTGGACACCTGCTCATCTAACATGTCATTCCAAAATCAAGGGCATTAATATGGAGTTAGTCCCCCTTTTTTGGTATAACAGCCTCCACTCTTCTGGGAAGGCTTTCCACTAGATTTTGGGCACTGTGTGGACCTCGCTTTGTGCATGGGGCCATTGTCATGCTGAAACAGGGAAGAGCCTTCCCCAAACTGTTGCCACAAAGTTGGAAGCACAGAATTGTCTGGGATGTCATTGTATGCTGTAGCAAGCAAATAAGGGGCCTAGCCTGAACCATGAAAAACAGCCCCAGACCAGTGTCAACATACCTTTGGCCATGTATGTGTATGACAATGACAAAGAATAGGCATGTTTTACCTTGTCAGTAAAGCTGTCTGCCATTGGTTCCTGTGTCTCTGGGGAAACATTCTCTGTGCCAACCAGAAGACTCGTAGCGTCTAGCCTGTCTTCTTGGCCCTGCCCCTCTGTTTCCACAACCAGTTGTGACTGGCTGAGAGGATCTGAGGAGGCGGGGTCAGAGGTGACCGTTTGGATGATAACACTGTCACTGGAGCAGAGGCCTTCCGCCTGAGATTAAAAAAAACCCACACACACATATCAGGTTATGCCACATGACTATGTACACACAACCACGGTGTTACCGTTGCATAAGGTCCTAGAGTCAACACCAGTGTTATTTACTCCACAACGTCAATGTTATTTTGTAATTAAAAGAAATTAAAATAATAATAACAAGCTTATATTCAGAGCTTGAATGCCTACATTATTAAAATAACTTATATAATTATATCATGTAACAACGTGATGATCAATGACAGTGTAAGGGATTAGGATACCAATTATCTACTCTTCATAACGTGTGCGTCACCGCACCAAAGTAGCAGGAATCAATTTCAAATTATGGTTTAATTTTCAACTTGTGGAGGCCGTTTTTACACCCTGTGGTAATTAGAGACGATATGCAACTCATAAGGAAACCAGCGAACCCCTCTAGTGGCGAAAGTCGGTAATACTGGTGTAAACAGTGTATAGGAGGGGAGGTAATACACCAGTATACAAGTGGTAGCACCGTGACAAGCCTATTGCATATAATATAATTGGCCTGACCATATGCTGGACAGCACATAAAATGTACCACTAACACTGAAAACAAATCCACTCATTCATAGGGCTGAAATTCTTCTCACACACTCACAGAGAGGCTGTGCAGGATTATGTGTTCAGGTGAGGAAGGGGAGGAGCTTGTCGTCAGGGTAACCGTGCTGTTATTGGCCAGGCTGAGAGGAAGGCCCTGATTGGTGGAAAGGCTGAGAGGCAGTCCTTGATTGGATGTTGTCTGGAGGTAGTAGGTCCCAGGAGTGCCAGTGGGCTGCAGGTGAAAGGACTAGAAGGCAGAGAGATACATGGATAAGGGCTTGACTGTCATCATGTGGTGGGTGTCTATATTATGTGTATGTATCTAAGTGTTTATGAACTGAAAGCCCAAAGTATTAAGAGAAAAAAATGATAACAAAATTATGATTATAATTGCTTTTTACACTGGACATTCTAAAATCGAGTACAGCGCAGTCGAGTAAAAGGAGGGATAACCCTTGTGTTTAACAAACTGTTTAAAAAACGATTGTTTTTGTTGGGGGGTTTTCGCTCGCTCGCCTTTTCTGAAAATAAAGTTATATAATTCTTGACATGCTTACACATATTTCCCAAGTCACTGAATAAAGTTAGACTGTGTGTGTGTGAATGTCACCCGAGTGAGGTAACCACTGAAAAAATATGGCTATTGTGTTCTTCTGGGTCTCCAGGGGTGAGACAAAGTTTTGTGTGTGTTTGTGTTTTCTGCTCACAGGTAAAATCTCAAATGTCTGCAGGGCTCCAGTGTTGAGTGTGATGGTCTCACTGTCACTAGCTGCTGTAGAACTGTCTGAGGCTGAGAGACATAGAGGGAGAGAGAGAGGGAGAGAGAGAGACGTTGACAAAGAGTCATACACAGGCAATATTGGTCAGTTAATACATAATAAAATAAGCTATATTAAAACAGACAGATGCAGTTTCTCTCTCACCCAGGTGTGTGATCTGCAGTGGAATCTGCACAGGGATCTGCAGCGCAGCAACAGAGTTCGGGGAGGGATTACTGTTGCTCTCCTCCAATCGTGTGACTCGGATCTGGAGGGAGGAGGAGGGACTTCCTGGTCCCGTTGTGGTCTGGGAGGATTCCATCAGCTCCTGAAGACCTTTCAGTAAAACTGGATACACATGCACATGGACACACACAATCCGAGTTGATGAATTTATTGATTACATGGACAGCAGGATTTTATGTGGTTAACGGTTTTGGTCTATGTTTCTGCCGACACATGCTGTACAGAAAGCAAATTCTGCCGACTTTGTTGTGCAGTCATTAATAAATGAATCTGAATCTTCACATTGTGCAAAAAAAAAAGCTAAATTTGTCCTTCAGTTTTACTAAAAATAGCTTTTTACCAGACTGCATTGAAACTGATGGGAGTGAAAACAATTATATAATTACAATCATGTACACACATATTATGATCTCCACTTTTTATGTTGTTTGAGCACATCTTTGACTTTCCATTCCACATTCTAGTATTCTATTCTAGTATTGTTTTCACTCTGGTACCTCTGTCTTAAGCCTCACATGCAAGGTTAAGGTTGCCCTGACCCTGGGAAAGAGAGAGGATGGATTGTTCTTCCCTGCTCACTCCCTGGTCACCCAGCACATAAGAGATATGAAATATCAGAGATGGAATGCGTTGTGACCATTTTTTTTAGAGAGAGAGAGAGGTGGGGGGGGGCAGACAGTGTCACTCTCCTTTTAGGCCTAAAATAAATTGTACATGTGTGCTCTTAAATACTACTTGTATGTCTGCCTTTTCTTAATCTTATCCAAAGATCTTTCCTAGGTCTATCGAAAGGAGCAAAAGTAGCGGTAAAGTTTATTTATACTTCATTGCACAACACTTTCGGTTCTGTTGAAAATACGTCATTTTTGTTGAGTGACACTTGTTGAAAGTATAAATTAGGCTTAAGCCTCCAGCTAGCTAACTTCAGAGAAACTGATGAAGATGTAAAAACCTTTTCCTAGAACGTGCCTAGAAGTGTCTGGTGAAGGAGAATAAATCAATTCAGAATGTCACGGTATTACATTAAAGGCATAGTCATTGACATTTCAAAGTTCAGCCTGTATTTTGTCTTGGCACTTGTCATACTTAGGGTAAAATGTTCCTCTACTGGTACTTCAATTAACAGGAAAAGTGCATATTAACATTCCTCATTAAAACCCATGGGCACAACCAGCCACTGGCAATGCAAAGGTATAAAGACACAATGTGGGTGTGTACCGTTGAAGGGGATCTCCTTGTGATTGGCTACTTGTCTCTTGATGCTCCACCACTTGGATCGCAGCCATTGGGGGGAACGAACACTGCTCCACCCACCAGCTAGATCCTCCCACTTTATTTCATTCTCGTCCTCCACTTCCAGTTCTGATATTCTACAAACACACACACAATTGACTTATTTTACATTTATATGTATGCATTACAAGTGTCCACACACGCTCATTGCATATGTGTAGTGTACATGCATACATACATATATACATACAATAAACACATGTACACACACTCCTCTTCTTCCTACCTGCGTACTAAGTTCAAGTCGTCTTCCTTGGTCCATTCTGTCCCTCCGCTGTGTTTCCAGTTTAGGTAGTTGAGCCATTTAGACCGACACTGCTTCTCTGAGCGTGTGCGAACCTGGTCAGCAACCGAGGCCCAGGACACGCCCCCGGTAACGGCTACCCCCGGCGACACCCCCGCCATCTCGTACACCACCTCGGCTAGCCGTCTCTCCTCCTCTTCGCTCCATTTACCTGGTACACAGAAAAACCAAAGACAGGTTGGTTATACACAGACCATAACATAATAATAATAATTTTTGCTAAACACTGCCACTGCAAAATGAATTGCAACAAGCACAGACGCACCTATTTCGACATATTTTTATCATGGACAAGGAGAAATATAATGAATTTGGAGCGTTCCATATTTCGATTTCAGCTTGTTTGTTTGATTAATCGTCATACACATGCACACACCTGTGTTGCACGTGTCCTTCATCAGTCTACAGCGGTCTTTGACGGAAGACGCACTGCGACCCAGGGCTGCTCCTATAGTGGCCCAGTCATTACCATGCTTCTGCCTCAGCCTACACACGCACGCGCACACACGCACACACAAAGTAAAAAGCATTAAATAATATACTACCATGTCAGAGAAAGACACAAAAGATGAAGATTGGGTATATTCAAGGAAGAGATGTACAGGGTTTACTTACGCTTTCAGTTTCTCTATCTCGTCAGGAGTATACCTTAGAAGAAGAAAGTGAATTATTATTATTTATGAATTAATTATTGTGAAAAATTGGAAAAAATTACATACAGTTGCATTTCCATTACATAAGCACACGCAATGGAGAGTGACAGTAGTATGAGTGGTACTCATCTCCAAACACCTGTGTATGTGTGTGTGTGCGTGTGTGTATCATGTTATTTTCGTGTTTCTGTGTATTAAATTGCCCTCGTGGGAATTCATTGCACAGATCTTTAGAAAATAGTCTACGTGTGTAAACTGCCTTGCAAATATAGCCACACACACACACACACACACTGATACAGAAAAAAAATCATTATTATTACTAAAGCGTCGATGGACAGGCTGCTGTGAACACCAAGATGACAGCCTGCCTGCTGAAACATCAATAACGAAGTCTCATTCTGCATCAGTTATGAGAGTGTACCTATACCTATAAGTCTTGTTCATAAAACAGAGAGATTCGCTCCTCAGTCCCGATCGAAGCCTTCGCTCAGTAGGTTCCACTGCTGTGTCTCTGCACAACCTCCTTGCTATACCCTGTACTGGCTGCCGCAACAACGCGGTTTGCTCGTGGGAGTAAATAAAGTAAATAAATCTTATCGTTATCTACTTTATCCAGGTTTGCGGCTCGTGCCCCTGGTCTCTCTCTCTCTCTCTCTGTATACGTACTTGCCCACGTGATTGCGGTTGTCGTACATACGTAGCACCCGTCTGTACACGGCGAACAGCGGCCTGTTTAATCCCCAGGCAACGCTGCGGTAGAAATCCTTCCTCTCCTCTTTGGACATCTCGAATATGATCTCTGCTGGGTCCTCCATGCCTCGGCCCTGACACACACACACACACACATACTGTATATATAAAGTGTCTATGGCGAGTATAGGATTATGGTGTAGAACTTGACATTTTCATATGCTGGAGAGATAGATATAATGATAGGTGGACAAGGATAAGAGTGAGAGGGTGAGAGAGACATGGTAGAAACAGAGAGAGAGAGAGAGAGAGAGTGTGCCTCAGAGGCCTACCTTGACATAGCGCCCAATGTTACTCATGAGAATGTCTATCTCCTCCTTAGACCACATGCCCTGCTTCCACTTATGACCTAGAAAACAGGACAAAGTTTTGCCTTCAGACAGATGTGATACATTACATAATGCACTGGCCACCCGCAGGATTGGGGTGCATGTAATATGACGATCTGACAAAGTTTGTCCGCCTTGAATGCTTCTTTTACAGCGCTGCTTCAATTTCTCATCACTTTCAATGGAAAGGGCTTGTTAATGTAGGTTCCCAGCACTGGGAGCTTAGCATGTCTTTAGTTCCCATGGTGACAAGCACGGGAACTTAAAAGTAGCAATCCAGCAAGGGTCAGGTATGTTGTTAGTCACACAAAAGTATATAATATATATATATATAATTGGAAGGTAAGCGTGGCTTGACGTAGGCTAAAACTAACAATAAAAGAATACTGGAGGCCTAGGTCCTGACTACGTGTTTGTGTGTGAACCTTTATTGGCTAGTGTGTCTTTGTCTTCTTTAGTGGTAAACCAGGCTTGGCTGACTGGAGAAACATCCTCAGTCTTTTGATGAGGGGAGAGGGAATCCTCATCCTCCTGCAAGATCTACACACACACACACACACACGCAGACATGCATCCACACAGATGCATCACCACACACACACACACACAAATGACGTTGCTGTGGATTTTTCTTCACAAAACAAGACTAAATGGGATTTTCATTTTCTGCCAAGCTGCAAAGACCAATATATCAATTATGTCGTTTCCTGAATCTCAACTTTAGGGTTAGGGTTAATGGTAAGGGTTACATTTATAAACTGTGAGGTCTGGCTTTACAGCAAAGTTTTGCCAAACACTTGCTTCCTTTTTGAATAGGAGATTATATTGAAAAACAGTAAGGACTGTTGAGGGACTGGTTTGTACCTGAATCTGGGCCACACCTTCCTCAGTGATGTCACCGTCTGCTGTGGTAGTCATCGTCACCTCAAAGCTCTCATCATTCTCACATACTAGGAAGAGAGAGACCAAGAACAAAAGAGAGAGAGAAAGATAGAGACAGATAGACAGTGCAGATCATAATGTTTTTTTTAACCTTTTATTTATTTATTATTATTATTTATGTATCTATCTAGATAACGTTTACTGAGCATATACGCTCTTTTGTAACACTGCCCTGCTTCACATTGATACAACTACACACATTCACACAGCTGCCCAGTACAACCTCAGTCTTCTTGTTGCTGGATGCCTTTTCAGACTACATCCAGCTCACATGCAACCATCACGTAAATATCCTCAAATAAAAGTCCTATCAGGCCTGGGTCAAACACGATTAGTGAATAATTCTAATCTTTTATTTTAACCAGCATAGCGTACCAGTGGATTGTTGCAACAGAACTATATAAATAGTGTCAGGTAAGATGTCACTCAGAGAAATATACTGCATTGATAGTGAAATACCCTCATGTGATCAATCACCAATCACAACCCTTGTGTGATTAGACAATCTGGCACTAATTGTGTTGTGATACAGTATGTAGCAAACCCAATCCATCTGGCACTCCAAACAGATTTAAAAAAACACTAACAATTATTTGCAGTTGTGTGTGTGTGTGTGTGTGTGTGTGTGTGTGTCTCACTAGGCAGGGTGACCACTGAGAACTGGGGCGCATCTGAGTCTTCCTGTTCTTCTGTGGTCAGACGCAATTTCTTCTGAATAGGTTCAGAGTCCTCATCTACACTCACAGATACACATACACACACAAGCGCACAATATATTCAATTGATGGATTGAAATCTGTGATGTAGACAAAAAGGCAGATACACACTAAATGCAAAAAACTGTTCTGAGGACTCAGTGGGGCCCACTTATCAATGTTTCTGTATGACTAAAATAAAGAAAGTTAATATAATCCATTCCAAATGCCAACCAAGTCTGTTTAAATGTTAAATGCTTCTTCCACATCTTATGAGTGTTGCATGGTAAAATAGTACAGTAAAATAATACAGTGTATTAGGCTGATAAATAATAAAAATAAAGCAAGTAAGAGAAAACAGAAAGAAAGAAAAAAATGAAGAAAAAAAGAAAGACAAATAAATGAATGCATAGGTCTGTGTCTAGGTGTGCCGTGTGTATGATAACCCACCATTAGGAGGGCAGTGTAGAATGATGCTTCCATCGCTGTCCTGAGTGAGTGTAACAGAGTTGACCGTTTCTAACGCCACAGCCTCCTCTTCCTCAGCTCCTGTGCTCATGATGTTACCTAGCAAGGTGGAGATCAGGTTAAAGAACTGAGCGAGATCTTGGCAAATCAGTATGTTTCATATTGGTGTTTGTATTTTTTAAACATTTCGGTCCAGGATGGTCAGTATAGTTCTTACATATATAATCTATAAACTGAATCCCCAGTTTTAACTAATTTTGCAACAGAATCTCTAGTTTACCAGTAGAAGATTTAGGTCACCATTTCCTCTACATATGGCTTGGTTGTTGAGTTGCATGCCTGTGACTTGATTGACAGCCTTTACCTTAATGCACATTGGTGCACTGGGGTTGCAGGGCGGGCACAGGTCAGTCCGCTGACTCCACACACACACACTGATTGCAGTGAGCATGAGACAGGGACCCACCACTGCTCCACAGCACCATTTCAACCAGCCTCTAGTAGTTAAAATGGCACTGTTGGGCCTGTAGCCACTCACCAGTTCCAGTGGTTATTGCTCCTCCTTTAAAAATGTCTCTTATCTGGATTTTATACCATGATGTACAGAATAACTGTGGGGCAGGAGGTGATGCACTGCTGCTGAATGAATGGAGGGGAAACTTTGAATACTTGCTTATAATTCATACCCATTGAGTAGTTTTATTAATGGTGGGATTTGGGATGGGCCACAGAAATAGCTAAATAAATAGCTAAAAAAAAAGTCTTTCCACATATTTATAATTTTAGAACTTAAAGTTAAGCATGTCAGTATAAGCAAATGTCACTAAATTCCTGCCATCTGAATGAAATTGACCGGATGTTGGTACACCAATACCCATTCTTGACGAGAATGATAATATAATCCAAGATAACCCAAGACAAATCTTATCCAAGACCAAGGTCGCCCTGTTAACATTGTTGTCATTGATACCCTGCTGTAAAACTCTTTATTTGGCATAATATAACCCATCGTCCTGTGAGTACGGGAGAGCATATGTTCTGTGATCTTCATATTATTCTTCAATTTACACCAATTATTTGATAATAGGTAAACACAGTCGTGTAGAATATGGATGCAGTACGAGAATGGATGCTTGACTGGTTGCTGTAGGTCAAAACATTAGACTTTAGTGAGCCACACCATCCTGCTGACGGGTGACGCTGCTTAAATAATGCATCGAAAATCGGTACAAAGAATGGTACCGTTTAGCTAGCTCGCTAGTAGAGAAGCTCTCACACCATGCTAAGCATTAGCATCCAGTAAGCTACCCAGCTAAATGAAAGAAGAGGAAAAATCCCAGGCGCCATGTTAGTTCACAGGGTGTCTGTGCAGTAGGACGGTATTTTAACGCTTTATTCTCTGTGTGGTGGTGATTCTTTTCCAATCCGAGGTGTCTCTGTGCTGCCCTTCGGCTTGAGGCACCGAACAGAAAGTGAATTTTAGTTTTGATTTGGTTACTTACTTCCTGTTTTTGGTCCGGGGACTTCGGAGGGACCAGGATGAAGGTAAATACCAGGATGGAGGAGAGGCCGTCAGAGGGCCACGGGGTTGCCAGATAAGTAAAGGAGCTGCTTATTTGAGGGGTTTTATATGTCTCTCCTCTGTTCTCTTCTCTTCATGTCTCTCTTCTCCTCTCTTCCCTTCTCTAAATGGAGCGGCAGTATCTAAATAGAGCTTATAAAGTAGAATTTGTAGCTTTAGAAAAAAAGAAAAATAGATTATTTTTGCATTTGGACTTTGCACTTGCAGTTTTTGCATTTGGCAAATTTGACAAATAATGCAAATCATGCCAGTGAAGACACAAGAAAATCACATTTATATTAAATTCATGATCCAGTAATTACTCGAATCATACGTTTATCTTGATTTTATCTACATTAATACACTGAACGTTTTAGAATCAAACCTGGCAACCAGCATGTCCACCCTCAAAGCTACCCGTGCAAAAAACAATCTAGACTTGTGTTTGTATACTTTGAAAATATATATAAGAATGAGACACAAGAACGCGAGACGAATGATTAATTACATCTTTATACTATTTATGTATCCAAAGGACATTTTTGTGGTTATTGACATGTGCTTTTATGAGATCAATACTTGAAGTATTACTTGGGCAATAGTTCCGTGGTTAACAGGAAGGGACCGATATTACGGACGGACGGAACCTACAAGTTGCAAAATTCTAAATTCCACATCTTGAACGTTATTAGCTTTGTTTTAGCTACGACATGGGAGAACAGCCTCTAAGAGTGTAAGTCCATCAATACTTTAGTACTATGCCTCTCATCACAAAACCTTGTTCAACATTTGATTCTCTGTTCATCTTCATCTGGTTTGTTTTCTACATCCTCCAATAGTCTGACGACAACAAACCGACATTAGCCATGTGTCCCATCATTTTTTTCTGTTAAGTTGTATTTCGCACAATTTTAGTGAATTTAATACTTTATTGCAAACCTACAGATTGCATTAGCTTGCTCAACTACTAGTTTGTGTGCGATATGAAACTAGTTGCCTTCCGCCTCAGCTAGAGATGTAGGGCTTCCTGACAGGTATACAAGTTTGTGCATATCCTGCACCCATCACTTTGTGTGTGTGTGTGTGTGTGTGTGTGTGTGTCTGTGTCTGTGTCTGTGTCTGTGTCTGTGTGTGTCTGTGTGTCTTGTCTTGTCTTGTCTTGTCTTGTCTTGTCTTACAGCCTGGCGTGTGGCGATGTTGAAGGCAGGGTGAATGCTCTGTTCAACCGAGTACGGACCATCCAGAAAAAGAGTGGACAGTTTGATGTAAGTCAGAGACTGTCATAGTCAAAAAGAGAGGGGTCGTGCTCTGGTTCTGCAAGGGTTCTTTTCAGAAAACCACTAGTATGGAGTTGAAGATTAAGAAAAGATTAATTGCAGTGAACGTCTCTGTTGTAAACTCCCTTTTAGTCTATAAAATACATAGGTTGAGTCATGTCTTTAGTATGAAGCAGGCAGCGCTTGGGTCAATTCTCTTTCAATTCTTTCAACCCAAATGCAAATATAAATTGCAATTAATTTTCTCATGGAACTAATGGACAATGGTTTGATATGACAACCTTCTCATTTACAAAGTGAAAGAAAATTCACTGAATTTTAATTGAAAATGAATGAGGTGATGCTGTTTGCTTGCAGCTGCTGCTGTGTGTAGGAGAATTCTTTGGAACAACACCAGAGGCTGAAGCAGAATGGCAGGAGTACAAATCTGGAGCCAAGAAAGGTGTGTAACTGGATAATGAGCCACAGCGCTAGTAGAAAACAACATACCACCTGAGGTACTGGCAAAATCAGGGACATATTGTAAATCACGTCTTTATTAAAAAACTAAAATTAATTTTTATTTTATTTTATTATTCTCAGTTTGTCGGTTTTATTCTTCTGTCTTCAATGTATTATTATTATTGTTATTATCATTAATAGTAGTAGTAACTACTTAAAGGTGCTATCAGTAAGACCGGCACTGTAGTGTTAGTGAGGTGAACTACACTAACAAACCAAAACAAGAAGCACAGTGTTTTGGCTTGTGCAGACTGAGGGGAAGATCTTTAGTCAAAGCAAAACAAAGACCAGAAAGTAGAGGGAAACAGCGCTACTGAGGCACAATCAAAACAGAGAGAAGGGAAGCTTTCAGACAATCACCATTATACTATATATTGGATACAATGTGGTAATTTGACTTTTTATTTGATTTTAACATATTACTGATAGCAGTTTTAACTAACCACAGTTGGTTATACGATCTTGTCTAAACCTGGGGGCTTTACCTATGAAATCAACCATCTGCTAAAGGAAAAATAACTGTATTTTAATTGCAATAAATAATATTCCAGCTGGGAAATTGGTATCAGAAAATGCCTATTTAATTTCAGCAGTGGCTGGTAAATTTGTCTATTCTCCCAGCATATTGAGAGAGGCTGTTGAATTTTTAGAATCTACCGGCAACATCGATTAGCAGATAAAGAGACATTCCCTGACCTAAATGTCTCTTTAATCTCTCTAAGAATAATGTTTCTTTTTGGTCCACTCAGCTCCCATCCACACCTATATCCTGGGATCAGCCAGCCAGGAGACAGTGAAGTATTTCCCCAGTGCTGATGGCTGTGAGCTGGCTGAAAACATTACCTACCTGGGTACGGTACTGGTGGTTGTGGTGCTCCCCTGCTTTTGTGTGTTTTTTTGCCTGTCTGTCCATTTGTCTCTATCATTATGTTATATTATATTTAACATTGTATCTTTGCTGTCAGGCTATTAAGGTGTGTTTGAGGACATCTAGCCTGCAGATAGTCTATTTGTTGTGTGTGTGTCTGGCTGCTATGTATGCTTCAAACAAGTTACATCAATGGTTACTGATTCAAATAACTCCTATAACTGGTTTTGTTTGTGTCTCAGGTCGGCGGGGCGTGTTCACGGGGGCCTCGGGCCTACAGATAGCCTACGTCAGCGGCCGGGAGGCCCTTCAGGAGCCGGCCCCAGCACACTGTTTCACACCCAAGGACCTGTCTGCCCTCGTGGCCCCGCTGATGAACAACTCCAAGTTCAAAGGAGTGGACATACTGCTGACGTCCCAGTGGCCCAGAGGAGTGTGGCAGTACGGGAACAACCCGGTAGGAGTGTGTGTTTGGCGAGGGCTAAGAATAACAGGTATGCCTCTGTGTTCTTGTTAGACTGCTCTCTTAGTGAAATTAGTGGAAGTGGCCAACATAAAACTAAGTTCTTACTGAAGTCGTGTCAAAGCGCAATTTGTTTACCACTTACCAGCAGAGCTGTGTGAGATGAAAGACACAAAGAAGCATATAGTTCACCACAGTACAGCATAATGATGTACACTGATTAACTAATTAACTAACGCACAAGGCTGGGAAGTAACATATTACAGGTAAGAAACATCAGCTTGTGTCATCAGAAGTGCTTTACAAAACAGGGTTTAAAGACAGTCAAGACATAGATCATCAACGGCAAAAAAAACAAGGGAAAAGGAGCACAATTAAAAAGAGTGAAAGCAATTAAGATGAGTTTTAAACATTTTGACAGATGATTCCACAGTCTCGGGGCTGCTACAGAAAAGGCCCTACTAGCCATACGTTTTAACCAAGACCTGGGTTGTAGTGCATTTTTCTTTGATCAACGACTTACTGGACACTATACGAGTTGTTCTGATGCAGTATTCCAATCCAGCTGTTTCCATATGGGTAAAAACAAACAGAGAATTATTACAACTAATCTGCGACCCGGGCCTGTTCCCAGCATTGCCGATGTGTCAGTCACGGGTTTGACGGCCATCTCTGTGCTTATTCCGTTTCAGGAAGTGAACACCAAGTTCTGTGGAACAAGTTCCATCGCCAACCTCGCTGAGAAACTGAAGCCTCGCTACCACTTTGCTGCAATAGAAGGAGTTCACTATGAGAGGCTGCCATACAGGTACGTCAGTCTGATTTATCAGAGAAGGGTTTGAGGGGTGGGGCGCATGCAAAAGCCAATAGTAAGCCCTCGTGTGTGTGTGTCCATCCATAGGAACCACATGATCCTCCAGGAGAACGCACAGCATGTCAGCCGCTTCATCGCCCTAGCAACCGTCAACAACCCTGCCAAAAAGAAGGTATGTGTGTATGTCCTTTCTTGGGAAAATTATTCAATTACATGACATCACATAGAACTACAGTCAATGGTTACTGTAGAGGACATCACGCTACGCCGTCATAAATCTCTTGGACCATCGGACAGCATTCACTACCCACCTACACTAGATGCTACTGTTAGTGTGTGTGAAAGTATGGGTATGCTGTTGTGATTTTCAAGTGGGAGCCTTCCTTCACAGGTGTTTCGTTGCATTTGGCCCACAACATTTAGAAGTCCAGATGTATAAAAAAGGGGTGTAAGACCAGTAATGTTGTTAGGGTTATAAGTGGGCGTCTCCCGTCACAGATATTCTGTTGGATTGTGCTCAAAACCCGCTGAAGGCTCCACAGTAAATTATAATGTCCCAGATATACTCCACACAATAGATACACATTATCCAATCAAGTACATGCAGGACACAGCTAGCTTGCTAGTCACGCTACCTTTCTTTACGATTATTTACATAATAAAGTTCATATTTCTATTCATTTCTTTCTCTTGACAGTAAGACAAATATTTATGTCGACATGGCCTAACGTCATAACAGGCTAATGAAAATAAAACAAAGAAATGAATGTAGACATATGTTTCACCACCCATCTAAAAATACATTGTTTGGGTTGGAATCCATGAGCGGGGGGTGTGTACCCTACTTATTTTATTTTTACAAGAAGCCTCACTCCATGTCTATTTATATCTTTGTTTTGCCTATTTCTGCCAGATTAACATATTTCTCCTATTATCATTTGATAATATGTCTTCCTCCAGTACCTGTATGCCTTCAACATCGTTCCCATGAGGAGTATGGAGCCGTCGGAGCTGGTGAAGCAGCCTCAGGACGTGACAGAGAACCCCTACAGGCGCACGGGGAAAGAGAAGGCACCGCAAGGCAAGACCGGGTTCGACACCTCGGAGGAGGTATAGTGTGTGTTCTTATTTCATTTAAAAGTAGAAAAGGATAAAACCAAGGCACTCTTCATGAATACAGTTAAAAAGCCTTTAATCCATTGGTTTGTTCAGTGAACAGAAAACTTTACAAACTCGGACACATTTTGGCGTTAGCCATTTTCTGGAATGGAATCGTTTGGTGCTTTGTTCTGCTGTGATCCCTGACAAAGGCTGAGGCTAAACGTGTCAGAGTTTGTAAAGTTTTTACGCTGTTCATTGAACAAGTCGGTGGATTAAAGCCTCATTAACTTTATTCATGAAGAGTGCCTTGGTTTTTTTTCTGTCTTTTGATGCACCACACCAAAGAGCACCTTCAGCTTCAGATCTTCACTTCAAATATAGCCATATGTAGCACTCTCCATCAAGACTTTTTTCTATTAATTTAAAAATACTTTGTAACGAATTGAAATACAATTCTTTCTCTCTTTCTCTCTCCTCCGTTCAGGAGCCTGCCTCTCAGTTTTTCTTTGACCTGAGTAGGAAGCAGGGTGGGGGTCCCGGGGGTCGAGGCAGGAAGAGACACGCAGAGGGCGACAGGTATCACCAGGGGCCGCCCTGTGATGGAGACAGGAGCAGCCAGGGACAGCCCTACGACGGAGACAGGCAGAACCAAGGACAGCCCAAACAACCCCGCAGGCCCCGTGAGTCCAGCACATGAGTTTTCTAGAAGCAGTTTATGTAGAAGGAATTACAATGCGTTACCATGGAATGAACATCGTTTTTTGCAGCAGTAGCAGTAGTAATAGCAATAGCAATAGCAATAGTAGTAATGAGATTTTTGGTCACACTTTAGCTCACACATTGACTCTCCCATTTTTTTTCCATTATTTATTATTTTATTTATTGTCTCTCCAGCCCAGCCCACTGGTCCCTGTTGGTTCTGTCTGGCCAGTCCTCAGGTAGAGAAACACCTGGTTGTCAGCATAGGAACACACGTGAGTTCAACACAGACACACACACACATTTAACACACAAGTTTAACACATGGTTAAATATAAAAGGTAGCCCATTATTTTTTGTATGTATATATTATATTGTGTATATATAATATCGTTGCTGTCCCATATGTACAGTAGTATGCAGTACTTTGGTGGTATTGATTTATTGTGTGATATGGTTTTTCCATTGTGTTGACAGTGTTACCTGGCGTTGGCTAAAGGCGGCCTGACTCCCTACCATGTCCTGGTTCTTCCCATCGGACACTACCAGTCGGTGGTGGAGCTGGGCTCCGAGGTGGTGGAGGAGATGGAGAAATATAAGGCAGCCGTCAGGAGGTTCTACAAGAGTAAAGGACAGCGCTGCGTGGTGTTTGAGAGGAACTACCGAAGCCAGCATCTGCAGCTGCAGGTGTGAAGACGCATACAAATATGCACGCACACACGCACGCACACACACACACACACACACCTTGTCAACCCTCTTCTTTTGATATTGCTGTTGGTTAGTTGTGCTGCTGAAGACATCCAATAGGCCTTTGCGGTCCCTGTACTTATCCTCTCATTCTCTCTGCATGTACAGTACATATTAAAGAGATAAGGCGCGAGAGTAATGAATATTGGCATGTCAGAACACGGTTTCAGCCAATCAGCATCCAGGATCGAAACAGCCCGTTTTATAGTCGTATTCATATCACATCTATGCATGCAGTAGGGATGACAAATATGTCTTCTTCTACTCAGTCTGTGTCATGTACGGCAGTCAGCCAGTCTGCTATTTGAAGGACAAAGAGCCAAACTTATTTTATTTCTTGTCCATCGGGTATGAGTTAATGTAAAACTGACAGGTCATGACTACACTGGTAGCTAAAAATTTCCATTTATAAACTAGTCTCACTCTGTACCCCGTTGTCTCACTTCATGCTTTAACTTTGTGGTCTTCTCTTTCTTGCTCTCGTTCTCTCTTCCTGTCCCCCTCCATCCCTCCCTCTCTCCTCCTCTCCCACTTCCCTCTCCAGGTAGTCCCAGTACCGTTAGATAAGTGTGCCACCGAGGACATCAAAGAGGCCTTCATGGTCCAGGCCCAGGAACAACAGATGGAGCTGATGGAGATACCTGAACACACAGACCTCAAACAGGTACACGCAGGACATACAGTACATGTTAACACACATGCATACATCAAACAAGTACACACAGACATACACATAAGACATACTGTACAATTTACAGTACATACCAAACTCTGTGTGTGTGTGTGTGTGTTCAGATTGCTCCACCTGGGACCCCATACTTTTTCGTAGAGTTGGACTCTGGGGAGAAGCTCTTCTATCGTATCCAGAAACACTTCCCTCTGCAGTTTGGAAGGTTTGTGCTACCTTCTAAAATGTGTATGACACCATGGTTGCCCAATGCTCACTGTCTTACAGTCCTTGTATGAAATTATTCTCAGACTTTGAATGGCAAAGGGTCTTTGTTATCAGAGTGCCTAGTTGAGCTGACAGACTTCATTTCCTGGTTGGTAACGAATCAGATATACCTCAATGTAGACACAGATGATATTTTGATTTGTAATAGGATCATGTTATTATGCTATTCTGACTGTGTTCTTGCCCACCTTTTGTGTGTGTGTGTGCGCACGCTTAGGGAGGTGTTGGCTAGCGAGGCTGTGCTGAACATCCCGACGCGTGCGGACTGGAAGGAGTGTAAGCAGAGCAGAGAGGAAGAGGAGGAGTGCAGTAAACGACTACGAGATGACTTCCAACCATATGACTTCGCCTTGGAGGACTGAGAGACACACACTCACACACACACACACGTCAGTGACAGTGACTGTCATAGTCAACACCGGATACCTGGTTTTGGTGTGTGCTGTAAGATGTTCCTTATTTTTTGACACACACACAAACTCTTCTAGTGCTGAGGACTAAACTGAGGTGGCGTTTGCTCATTGCATTTTTTCTATCAAACAAACAACAAAGCAAAAGTCAATAGCCCTACACACACATACATATCACAATCAGATATCACTGCTCCAGGGAGAAAGCCAAAAGTCAATGGGGGAGAACTGCGTGTGTTATCAACAATCTTCTGTTTTAGTTTTATAGTACTTTTTTTTTTTATATACAGTATATTGGGCCACACACACAAGTGAAGTATTTCTAAATACAAACATGGAAAAATACACAGAATTCAGAAAAAATGAAGACCACCCTCCTAACATTAAGTTACACCCCGTTTTGCAGTTTGTGTCATCATTTTTTCAAAGCTTAAAAATGTTTTTGTCCTCATTTGTTCATTTGACCAAAGTGGATTTACTTGGTAAAACAAATAAGACATCACAGCTGTTACTTGGATTCACTTGGTCAGTCTACTTTATGGGAGGAATGTGTACCAAATATGCATTTACTATGTTGGTCTACTGAAGAATAGTGTGGAGCCATCTGTGGACCCTTTAATTCCCAGTGCTTTCTGACAGAAACTCGCCCCACAACAAATACTCCAATTCCAACCATTGTCCTGCAATTAGATGACTGTATCTAAATTTATGTCCATGTAATAAATGCTAAGTCACCTCATAGTAGTTCTCTGCTCTTCAGTTTCTCAACTCAAGATACAATACCCTGATATATAACTGCTGTGAACGCCTGTACAGTGGCTCCACAAATTGTTTTATAATTTTTTTTATTAATGTTGTTGTGGTTCTTGCCTGTTTGGTTTTAACTTCAATTCAAGATAAGAAAATGTTTTTTAAAGATAATTCTGAAACCTGAGATGCTGTGTGTACAGATTCTATACTGTATTTTGTATATGGTCGCTGATTAAACTCTTATTTTGTTATTGGGGTGTCAAGCTGTTTATTATTACAACCTAGTCAAAGTGATGGCTGGAGGAAATCATCTTTTAAATAAGATCCATAATTAACAAACTCTACAGTTGAAAGAAAGAAATTGAATTCTTAAGACTACACAGTAATCTGTAAAACTAGGAAACAACCTTACAAGGTAAAAAGGATATGACTGATAACCACAGAAAAAAAATGTAGCTCATCTTCAATAAATGTCAGTTTCAAGCCTTTTTCCAGGCATCTAGGAAGGAGGGGTCTATGACATTAAGGCTTTTCGGACACAGCCAGTGTTTTCTCTGTTGCTTGTTTGTTTATACATCCAGTCTTCTTGATTTGCTTTTAAGCCATTTCACTTTAAGGAAGTTTCTAGAAAGGAAATACTATTTCAGAACAAATATCAATAGAAAGTATTTATCACTCAGAGGAAATCTATGGAAAAATCTAAATCTAATCCTGACCTGTACCCTGATTGTATCCCACAATTTTTGTACTTGAATTATAACTCATCATTTGTGGGCAACAATCCTGTCAGTGCTGCCAGTGTCTTTGAGCAAGACACAGAACCCCTACCTGCTCAGTCACTGTAAGCTGCCCAGGATGAAAGTTGGTTTAAAGCTTTAAAATGCAATGTAAAAAACACTGCAAAAGCTCTGTTAGTAGCTTCAGTGGCATGTCTAGAACATTTTGAACAGATCCAGAGGAGGGGGGCCCATCAAGGCACGTATTGAAACTTTATTTTTTTGTTTTTTTTAACCCGCCCCTGTCTGTTCTAGGTAATCATATACATTTAATTTCTGTTGCATTATGAATTTACAACATGTTAAAATTGTAGCACTTGTTATTGTAATGTTATTCTACTGTCCTCTATCATAATCAATATACTGAAAAATTGGAGTCTCAACCTTCTTTACATACAAGACGAACCTGTTTCATAAACGAGGCAGACCGGCTGTGGCAACGTAGTAAACACATACAGCATAGCCCTGTCTTATAAAACAGATCTGAGGTCAGTGTGTCTCTTATGGGTTTAAAACAGTCTCATTAGTATTCACAAACAAATGTGAAGTTACGTAACTCGTAAAACACAATGCACAAATAAATGCAGAGTGACTTGATCTTTAAATCTGTATCTGTGCCTCTAATGTACCACTTGTATATCATCATTTGTACATCAACTTAGCATTTTTAAATGTACAGTATTTGTGAATCTCATCCTATTCGTGTATCCACAAATGCAGGGAGGACCAAGCGTTCCCACTAGGTGGCGGTAATGCAACAGTTATGGATGCCAACCGCTGTTACACTAAACAGAAGAAGAAGCGTCATTGATTACCTGTTTGTTTAGTCAAGGTGTGCAGCAGCGTTAATAATTGCTACCACGGAGGACTATATCCTCATTACTTTTTTAGATAATATACTTTTATCATGAAGATGTCTTTTTATTCACACTTTATTTATGATGAAAAGTCACTCGGAGCCATAACTTAGCGAACATGACGAGTAGATAACGTGAGCTTCTGAACAGGCAGAGAGGATACAACTCAACATGGAAGTAAGTTATGTGAAGTTAACCTCCTTACTTTAGTCATGTCTGTGTCAGAAAACGATCTTATCTTTGGAGATGTTTATCATGTCACTTGATATATACTTTCCTACTTTCTTACATTAGGAGGTGCTTAATAACGCAATTTTGGGGGAAATCAAGGACTGGGAGACTTGAGTTTTTACACTTGAGTTGACTTAAGTTACACTTTTTACCCTGTGGTGGTTCTAGTGTTAAGTCATTCCCTTAATCTGCTAACCATACTAATTGGCAAGCTGATATAGATTTGGCCTAATCCTAAAGTTGCTATAGTTGTTCAGCTATTGTGTCATATCCCTACTGAATGTCTGAGTGTCCAATGATCACCAAGGCTTAATTTGTCAACAGAAGGCATCACGTTCCTCTTTAAAATGGCCTGGTATTTCTGGGAATCCATGATGCCAGGTACACAATCAAGATTGCCAGTTCCTGCCGCAGAAAAACAGCCCCACATCATCAATGACCCACCTCCATGCTTGACCGTGGGGATGGTATTCTTCTGGTCATAAGCTTGGTCTTTCGAACGCCAGACATACCGCTGGTCCACATGTCCAAACAGTTCCAGTTTGGTTTCATCAGTCCATAGAACTGTCTCCCAAAACTCTGTAGTCTTATCCAAATTCCTCCTGGCATATTCTAGTTGACTTTTGATGTTCCTTGTGGTCAAGAGTGCAGTGCGTCTTGGAGTCCGGCCATGAAGTCCTTGTTTATTCAGTGCACGTCTTATAGTTGCCACTGAAGCACTTGCACCAGCCTTCATCAGGTCATCCTGTAGGTGTCTTGCAGTCACACGGGGGTTTCTCTTAGTTGTTCTGACTAAGTTGGTAAGGGCCCTTGATGAAACGTTGGGTTTTCTTCCACGGTCAGGCAGGTTTGCAGCTGTTCCGAGGTTTAAACTTCCTTATAATGCTCCTAATGGTGCCTCTTGGAATATTACATTTTTTTAAAAATCTTCTTATACCCAAGGCCCTTCAGGTGTGATGAAATAATCTCCTCTCTCAGCTTTTGTGGAAGCTCCTTTGTCTTTCCCATGATTGCAACTCACCTTATATACCTTCATGGGTGTGGTTTATATACTGTATGCATCACAGTTGAAGCAAATGAAGGATCATTATAGAGTTCCCAAAGGCTTAATTATGTTTCAACTCCACTTTAGGCCATAAAAACTGTCAGACAGCTTTAAAAACACAATATTATATAGGGGTTGAATAATTGAGAGGAAAAAAAAGACGTGGCTATCGTGGCTAATATACTATTACACACAAATACTACACACAAATACCACCCTCTTGGAGGGTGAGGACGCTGGCGCGCTTGGCTGCCGCTTCTCCCTCCATTCAGAAAGTTCAGAAAGTAGTTTACGTTAGTTTTCTCAGTTAGTCTTTATTCTTTTTTTTTCTTTTCTTTGTAATAATTTTGATTTGTTTTGTTTTACGGTATATATTTGCTTTTGAGTTAGTCACCATCCCTCGACCTTCCTTTTCAATCGGCTGTCAATCAGATTACCCGGCTATCTACCTGAGCCAAATACAAACACCATCTCACTCCCTCTGGCTTTTAACGTTACAACCATAACGTTATTGCCATGGACTTACCTGTTGGACTTTATCCACCACTCTGCTCAGCTGGAAGGTAGACCCGGACAGGCTTCCACCTGGCCCGGTGCGGTTAGCCCTCGTTGGCTAGGACAGCTGCCTTCCACGCCGAGCCAAACCAGCTCCCCTCAGCTTCCAACCTGGCCCTAGGCCATCTCGCATGTCCATCTGCCATGCTGTGGTTGGTCCTGATTCATCTGCTGTCAATCTGGCTGTCACTACAATCATCCGCCATCTGTACCAGCTCTGTCTCGGCCATGACGCTACGCTACACACCTCTGCAACTCATCCGGCTAAATCATCAAACACCTCCTTCTACGGAATTCATCACAGCAATAAAAAACTCTGGACTTCTAAGACGCCACCGTTACATCCATAGAGGCCCCCGCCGCAACTATATTCTTAAATCCACCGCCATAAACAGCATCTCGTCTCTCTGATCCGGAAACAGTTCGCGTACTTCCGCTCTCCATCACCACAACAACACGTCACGTCATCAGCGCAACCCCCACGTCAATCCTTTCAACCTCAGACCAATACCCACTTCCTCTCCATCAACTTCAAAACAAAAGCATCTCAAAATAGCCCTGTTCAATACCAGATCCCTCAACCATAAAAGTCTTATTCTCAATGAATACATAACAGACAATAACCTGGGCTTTCTGTGCATTACTGAAACTTGGCAAAAACCTCAAGAATATTTTTCACTCAACCAGACTACACCCCCCGGATACACCTACCTGGATAAACCACGCCACCATAAGCTTTGCAACAATTCATCGACAAAACTTCAAAACAACTGCAATAACCATCTCGGCCCTGTCCTCATTTGAACACCTTGCTTTTAAACTGTCTGGTCCTAAACCACTGGTCACTGCAGTCATTTACCGCCCCCCCAAACCAAACCCTGCCTTTCCATCCGAACTGTCAGAATTCCTCACTCAACTCTGTGCCATCTCTCCCTCTGTCCTGCTACTTGGTGACTTCAACATACACGTTGACTCTACTGACTCCAAATCTGCTACTGAACTCCTGGACATTCTCAACTTTTTCAATATCACCCAACATGTAGATTTTCCCACCCACAACAAAGGACACACTCTGGATCTTATCTGCACCTCCGGCATCTCCATCAACAATCTCACCAGCTACGACCTCACCATCTCTGACCATCTTGCCATCACCATGGATATTCTCACCCCCATCCCCCTTGTGCAACAGAAGTGCTCCATAACCTTCCAGAACCTTAAATCTATCCACCCCGCCTCCCTTTCTTCCCTATTGGCCGACTCCCTCCCTGACCCCACCCTCATCCAGAATCTTTCCCCTACTGAACTGGTCATCACCTACAACCACACTCTCACCTCCTGTCTCAACCAACTCGCTCCCTTAAAAAACAAATCTGTCTCCTTCACTCACTCTGCCCCCTGGTACACTGACCATCTCCATCAGCTCAAATCCAAGGGCCGTCAGCTTGAACGGCTAGCAAATAAAACCGGTCTCACTGTCCATAAAGATGCCTACAAACTCCACCAACAACACTACAAGGAAGCCCTCAACGCCGCACGTTCCTCCCACTATTCTTCCATCATACAATCTGGCAGCAACAACCCAAAGACACTTTTCTCCACCATAAGCAAACTCCTCAAACCCATGGACACCATCTCCAACTCATTTACTGTCAGTCAATGCGACTCATTTCTTTCTCACTTTCAAAGCAAAATCGACACAATACACACCCAACTGACCAATCCCTCCACCTCCATTGCCTCTGTTCCTGAACCCAACCTCCCTCCCCCTCCAAATCACCCACTCTCATCCTTCTCTGAAATCACAGCATCTGACCTATCCATCATCATGACTGGCATGAAATCTTCAACCTGCATCCTGGACCCCATCCCCTCCTCCCTAGTCAAGGCCTGCCTCCCCTCACTTTCTCCTCTTATCACTACTATTATTAACCTTTAAACCCTATAATATTTAACAGTCCGCCTGGAATTATTTTGTTTTTTTTAGCTGTAAAAGTGTCATACAATGTGCTATGAGTATGTGCTTTTGTCCCTTTTTTCAGGACTACTTCTTCTTTCAACATCTGGCAGTTGTTTTGTTTTACTGTGTCATAAAAGTGGTATAACATGATGTAATAACAGAAAAACACAAAAAACGGAATTGAATTTTAGAGGTTTTTACTGAAAAAGGCACTCAGAATATATATGAATAAAAGAACTTGAATGTGCAAAATGAACAATGAACTATAAACACAAAAAAACAACAGCCATGTAAACTTTGGCCCAGTAGTTATTTGTTTTAGGCCTCTTTTTGTCAAGCCTGACCAGGCGTTTTCAGCCCTGGTGATAGTGCAGGAAGCAGTTCCT